>OZ014449.1:17268293-17426080 GCA_963966035.1 Acleris laterana
GCAGTTTCCAGCTGCGGGACTTGCACTTCAGTTCGTTTGTAGTGCGCGTGCCGCGGGATATGCTGGGGACCGTTGAGTGTCCTGACTACTGGCCGAAAGGCGTAGTGTTTCGTGGGTCCACCATGACGTCAATTTCGGTAAACAGGATCACGCTTTTCATCACTAGTAGGCTTGTAGAAAATTGTATTGAGTGAACTAATATTGTTAGTCCAGTGAGTTTCGAGATATACGCCCCGGAAATAAACACATTTAAGTGTCCAGTAACGCTGATTAGTCTGATTACGGACAAACGTTAAAATTTGCATATTTTTGTCTTCGACTGTACCTGCCTACTCAATAGTGAACTTAGGAAAAAATCGACAACCTTATGTTTGCATATTCTATAGGCATCATACTTTTGATAGGTGTTTAAAAGTAGAAGCGTTTATTTTATATTTTAAAGTTGATTGTTGACCAGAAAATTAAGTTTGAAGTTGCCTTGACTACTAGGTAGGGAGTTATTTAAACAATTTCAAGAATAGAAGACTGATTGATTTGTTAAAATGGGTTTTAAAAGTGCTTTTGGTACCAAAATATAACATTTCGAGTATTTTCTTTTTAACAATGTGATTACCGGCAATTTACTGGTATTACCGGTAAAAATTTACAGAGACCGATAATTTACCGGTTTCCAAATTTGGCCGGTAATTGCATTCCCTAGTAGGTAGGTAGTGCGGACGAAGTGCCTTCGCTGTGTTGTGGATGGTGTTGTGTGTGCGTGTACCTCGAGCACGAGACAGAGCTGCCCCCAGCGCACGACGGCGACGGCGAGCAGGTCGGCGACGGCGACGGCGTTGGCGAGCGCGTGCGCGCGCGCCGCCTCGAACTCGGCGCTCTGCGACAGCACCGGGTCGCGCACCGCCATCGCCTCGCCCACCAGCAGCAGCAGGATGATCCCCTCTTGCGGCTTGCGCGGCACGAACTGCCCGGACACAACAGGACAGTCATAACTACAGCTGAGGCCAAACGTGTTGAACACCCCACGTTTTGTCTTGTACGGTCACGAGCGTTAATATGGAACCAATTTCAAGAAAAATATGCTTGAAGTCGTCAATGTCATTAAATTAAATATAAGGTGACAATCTCACACCAATTGACCTAGGCCCAAACTAAGCTCTAGGCTTGTACTATGGGTACTAGACAACGATATAAAT
The DNA here is from genome assembly GCA_963966035.1 of Acleris laterana. NCBI lineage: Eukaryota > Metazoa > Arthropoda > Insecta > Lepidoptera > Tortricidae > Acleris > Acleris laterana. The sequence continues at coordinate 17,269,487 of OZ014449.1, forward strand.
ACTTATAATAGATAAATATATATTTAAATAGATAGAAAACATCCATGACTCAGGAACAAATATTCGAGCTCATCACACAAATACCTGCCCTTACCGGGATTCGAACCCAGGGCCACTAGCTTCGTAGGCAGGGTCACTACCCACTAGGCCAGCGCGTCGTCAAAATTAATTAGAGATGTCAAGTCATTTGTAACTTTTAGCAAACTCAACCTTATTGTTGTAGAATGTCAGATTGACTTTGGACCTAAGGTGGGTACCAAATTTAATCTCGTGACTGTAACTTATAAATAAAGTATTATTTTACATTTTAAAAGTTACACAAAAACGTAAAATATACGAAACGAAAATTTCCGAAATTTAACTTAACTACAATAAATATGACTAAACATTTCCGATATACAACTCTCTATGGTACAGATATAAATGCACCTTTTAAAGCTTAAAGTGTCAATTACACTAATTCGTTCACCTAATGCGGCCGCCGAACTTGTTTCAAACTACTTCGGCTGAAGAACATCGTCTTGACATTAGTCTACTTCGGCTGAAGAACATCGTCTTGACATTAGTCTACTTCGGCTGAAGAACATCGTCTTGACATTAGTCTACTTCGATCACCTAATTGGGCAGTTGTGGCCGTCGCTCTCTGAATGCGACTGACTACCTTGTTTTTTTACAATATTCGGATCAATGTAAATGCCGCTTATAATAGTTTTTGTGACTGTACCTACATAATGAAAGGAATTTAACACGAGTGAGTTTATGAAACAAGCCGAGGACGAGTTTCATAAAACTTCACACAAGTGTTTTAATGGCTAATTATGTACAGTTACATACACTACTTTATCTACCCACATATCATAAGCCTCCATGATGCATTCAGGAGCCGCATATTATGACCGGCATCGCGGCGTTGACTTGACTTAGCTGGTAATCAGTAGTTTCTGACGTTAGTTGCTTTGTCACAGATATCAGGAGATGTCGCTGAAATATCTAAAGCCTGTACCGAAAAGTTTTTTTACATACTATATTTATGATATTAATGAAACTATAATGAACAGCAAAGATATTTTATTTTAGTTATATTATGAAAAGTGTCTATTTACAAAAAATATACAAATTTTATATTTTAAGAGTTTTGCGGCTGAACAAACGGATTTTTCTCCTCAAGCCTGCCATTAAGTTTTGCACAGTGGTTTCGGTGACTTTGTTGGCATGTTTTTTCCATTTTTTTTTAAAATCTGCCTCTGATGTTGCTGGTGAACCGTTCTTACGCAATTCTGCTTTGACTAATGCCCAATACCGCTCGATGGGTCGTAGCTGGGGGCAGTTCGGGGGGTTCATATCTTTGGACACACATTGCACGTTATTTGAAGCCAGACACTCTTGTGTGGCACGGGCATAATGTGCAGTAGCCAGATCGGGCCAAAACAGCACATTCCCTTCATGCTGCCTTATAAATGGTAAAATAAAACCTTTTATACATTTCTGGACATAAATATCTGCATTTATGGTACCTTTCACGATAAATGACCTAGTGCGTTTTCCGCAGGAACATATTGCTTGCCATATCAAATATTTTTCTCCAAACTTCTCCATAAAAATATATTTATTTTGATCGTTTATATTAGCCCTTGATTCGGTTGTAAAGAATTGATCACCTGGCAAAGTCGAAAAATCTTTTTTTACATACGTCTCATCGTCCATGAGAACGCATGCTCCGTTCATACTGCAAAGCAGCTTGTACAATTTTCTTGACCTTGTAACGGAACTATTGAATTGTTTTATCGACTGTTTTGGGGCTTTTACTTTTTTATAGGACTTTAAATTTTGACGTACTTTCGCTCTCTGGACCATAGATGTACTAGTTTTCAATTTTTTTGCCACGTCCCGCACCGATAAACTACAATTTTTCTTATAAGCAGTCACTATTTTCTTTTCTAAAGCTTTACTTGATGGACCTGTCGGGCGTCCACTTCGAGCTTTGTCTTGAATTCTGTATTCATTCAAGTATCGCTTAACTATATTTCGCACCGTTGCACGACTTACTTTCACCATTTTCCCGACCGCCGCAAAAGTTGAATCAGGATTTTCCAGATACGTTCGCAAAACATTTTCTCTCAGAGTTATTTTATCGTCTTGCATTTTTGATTAAAGCAATACCCAGCCTAAATTAACAATGTGAATTGATACATCAAAATGACACTTACTGAAAATTATAATCAGAAAAAAAAAACATTTACCAGACAGTATTTTACTAATATGCAAACTTTGTAAAAAAACTTTTCGGTACGGGCCTTACATCATGTTGATCGCTCATTTTATGGTTTAAATTCAACAAATTGAACAATTTTATACAACAAAACAAATTTAAACCAGTAATGGCGATAAATAAATGATTGAAAAGTTTTCTGACAGTTGTCATAGTTTTTTTAATTTAGAGACAAACTAGAGTCGGCTCAGTTGTCATATCGTTCAATATCTTACTTACGTGCGACATTTGACAAATTTGGATGCAAATTGACAATTCATTTCGAACTAAACGTCATCTCGACTGATATTAGAATAGAGGTCAAATCAAACTTCTTTGTTTTTCAAAGATGTTCGAAATTTGAGTGAAATAATATTATCGAAATCGATGTTATTATTTAGCTATAGAAACATTTTTACAGATAAGAAATTTGTTCTGACAAAACAATCTATTTTTATGGTGGTCGTAATTCGCGGTTCTTGAACGCATCATGGAGGGTTTATGATATTTGGATAGATAAAATGAGTTATTTGACTGCGCGCTGACCTGGTTGATGGCGGCGTACCGCTTGGGCTTCCAGGGCCCGTCGCTGGCGTGCTCCTCGCGCCGCCGCAGCGTGCCGCCCGGCGGCGCCTCCGCGGGCGGCGTGTACTCCTGCGAGCGATAAAGGAGCCCTATTATATTTTTCATATCTTATTGTGTCTGTGACAGATTGCAATTTTACATTTCATGCGAACGTCGTTCTAAGTAGTTGAGCAATCAACTAACTTTTAAATATACGTATCTATGGTAAATTAAAAAACAAAGATACAAAATTATGGTCATATTTCATGTAAACTATGTGACTCAGAACCAAATAATTAAACTACTTTCACTTCCTATATGCGAAACTGACCGTTAAAAGTGTTTGATTACGTATGATAATAGCCTCGTTTTTCGACCAAATCGATTTAATGTTTTAACGTTTTATTTCACCACATCATAACACCTATCAAGACTTTACCATAAAATTGCAGTAGTTCTAGCGTGACCACAGACGATTTACGATACCTTATTTCACTAGGTAAATAAATCAAATTAAATTAACAAATTTATAACAGAATACAAATCGATTACATTTCCTTTATAAACCTTATCGATAATCAAAACATATGAATGCGATTTTAATTTGCAGCAACACTAAATTTCCCAAATGATGTCTGTCACAAGCACAATAAGTTAACTTGTGACGCATTTCGTGGGTTTCGTGACCCAAAATTTACTTGGTCGTCTATATCATTAGAGATGCCAAGTCACTTGACATTGGCGAAATACACCTTAACAGGAGTGAAAGCGATTGATTAAAATAAAATAAAAAAAATCTACCGTCGAAATGAGTGTGTGTGTGTGTGTGTGTGTGTGTGTGTGTGTGTGTGTGTGTGTGTGTGTTACCTCCCCGCTGAGCGCGCGCATGAGCAGCTCGGCCAGCTGGCGCGCCAGCGCGAGCCGGAAGGCGTGCGTGGCCGGCGCCTCCACCGCGCACAGCATGGCGCGGTACCTGCCCGCGGCGCACAACCACACCATTAACACTACGCCGAGCGTCCCGTGATAACCTAACCTAACCTAACCAACCCTAACCTAATGGTTTTACACACAAGTATATTACTTTAACAAAATTTGAAATATTAACTTAACTTGGACATCGGAAAAAAATTGTGAAATGTGAGAAATATAAAAAAAATTGGGGACGAAAATTTTACATTAGGTATGTTGTCTGATCTTATTTGTATATTTCTAACCCATTGGTAGACGAAAGCCTTTCCACAATAATACGCGTGGATTTTTTAAATCTCATTTTTCAACAAAATATAAAAATACCGCTAGAGATCACTAAAAGTGAAATTAAAATAAAAATCAGCCAAGAATACGGATGATACAAGAATTTTAAACTGCTTATTAGACAGCGATCGGGCAGAGAGATCCAATACGCCGTGTTTCTTCATGTAACACATCGGCCATACAAACTCCAAGTTAAGACTGCAACGAGCAAACGCCAAGCGTCCAGTGGCGCCCTCATTACTTTTATTGGGTTTTCTAATTAACTAACCAATTTCCTTGGAACCAAACAAAATGTGTTTGTAGCGCAAGTATAAACACAATTTATGGGATACGTAAAAAACTTTAATAACAATTACCCTTTGAGTAGTCAGCTTAACGGGAAAAGGTGGCCACTTTTTTTCGTTAAGTTAATAACTCGAAGGTGAATTGTTATTAAACTATATGATATACCCTATAAGTTGTGTTTTCATTTGTAGTACAAACAAATTTCGTCCAATTTAAAGAAAATACTTTAGTTTATTAGAAAACACAATAAAAGTAATGAGGGCGCCACTGTACATCCGGCGTACGCTCGGCGCAGTCTTAACTTAACTTGGACATCGGAAAAAAATTGTGAAATGTCAGAAAAATAAAAAAAATTGGGGACGAAAATTTTACATTATGTTATCTGATCTTATTTGTATATTTCTAACCCATTGGTAGACGAAAGCCTCTCCACAATAATACGCGTGGATTTTTTAAATCTCATTTCTCAACAAAATATAAAAATACTGTAAGAGATCGCCAAGAAAGAAATTAAAATGAAAATCAGCCAGGAAATACGGATGATACAAGAATTTTAAACTGTTTATTAGACAGCGATTGGGGAGAGATCCAATACGCCGTGTTTCTTCATTTTACACATCGAACATTACAAACTTCAAGTTAAACAAATCTTTGTCAGCTTATCTTGGTTATTTATAGCTACTTATTCCGTTTGATACATGAATAAGCTTATATTGAAGCTGTGAAAAAACATCACGATTATTCTGTAGTCCTCATTGAGGTTGTAGAGTACCTGGTGACGGCGCTGTGCAGCCGGCGCGCGCGGATGTGCAGCAGCGGCACGCGCTGCAGCGCGATCTCGAGCGTGGGCCCGGCGCGTGCGCCCGCGCCGCCGCGCTGCAGGTACAGCAGCGTCAGCTCCGACGCCAGCTCGAAGCTGCGGATCTAAATTAAAAAAAAAACAGGGGTTTTGCGGGTGGTAGGACCTTGTGCAGGGTCCGTCCGGATCGCTACCACCATCTTATCCATTAACCTACCGCCAAACAGCAGTGTTCGCATTGTTGTGTTCCGGTTTGGGGATAAGATAGCCGGTGAAATGACTAGCATAGAGGCATACCATCTTAGTCCTCAGGGTTGGCAACGCATTTGCAGTCTTAGGATTGCATTGCAATCTTGTGAATGCGAATGTCTATGGGTCACAGTTTCCACTTACCATCAGGTGGCCTGTGTGCTCGTTTGTCTTCTCTATGCCATAAAAAAAAGGGACAATGTCACACCAATTGACCTAGTCCCAAACTAAGCTCAAGGCTTGTATTATGGGTACTAGACAACGATAATAATACTTATATAGAGAAATATATACCTACTTAAATATACAGAAAACATCCATGACTCAGGAACAAATGTTCGCGCTCATCACACTAATATTTAACCTTACCGGGATTTGAACCCAGGACCGCTAGCTTCGTAGGCACAAAACAATCGACATTCCATTTTTGTGACACCCGCAAATTACTAGGCATCGAAAGGATTTTGCCTCCTGAACACGGTGAAGTTGGTATTAAAATTTATTTTTGTTTATTAAAGGGAAAATAATCGAATTTTTTCACCAATACTACGCCTTAATAAATACCATAGCCTTTTTCACGAGGAAAAATTCCATAAATTCAAATTTGAATTTGACTGATAGATATTGATCTCTAGAGCAGTAACAGTGTCCGTTATGTTACTATATTATTGCCAAAATCGCTAAAGAAATTTAATACTTTAGAAATTAGAGGCAGAAAAAGAACCAAACCAGACGTTAGATGTCAGTACTTTACTTTTTTTTTATTATTTATAACGTGTCTATTGTCGTAAAATTGGAGTTACGCCCTTTTAAAATAAGTACATCTTAATAAATGAATAAGAAATTAACTATTAACGTCAGGGAAAATTTCAAAGTATTGGTTAACTTAAGTACTTCTCTCTCTGTTTCTCTTGCCTATAAACACACAATACCACTACATGTGCAATTCCACGCTCTCGCTAATTCATCTATAATTGTTGTACTTTACCTCATTGAGTTACCAAAATATACCAACGTATATACCCTTTGGGCTAGTTGGTAGTTACCCTGCCTGCGAAGCTAGTAGTCTTGGGTTCAAATCCCGATTAGGGCAGATATTTGTGTGATGAGCACGAATATTTGTTGCTGAGTCATAGATTTATTTCTCTATATAAGTATTTATCTCGTTGTCTAGTACCTACACAGTACAAGCCTAGAATTTCCAACAAATATAAAAACTTTTGGATAATTCTGTAACCACATTTTGCACACTTAGGCGAAGATGTTTACCAGTGTATTAGTGACAGGTTGCAAGCCCATCGCCTAACAGTACTACACGCCTTTATTACCTTAGTCGGCTTTTACGACATCCACGGGAAGACTTGGAGTGGCACTATTCTAATCTGGTAACCACACGGGTCCTACAGTGACTAAAAAGCAATCTCGTCAAACTATTTATTTCAATTTGACCAACCATTTCATTCTCGTGCTCGACCTGCTTGAACCGGCTGCTGCTGGGGAGCGAGCTCTGCTCCAGGCAGAGCCCCTTGATGGCGTAGGACTCGGCCACGATGCGAAGGCTGCGGCTGGAAACAACACAGGATCTATGTTAAGACTGCGCCGGGCGTCCAGTGGCGCCCGCATTACTACACTCGCGGTCAAATAATTCGGGTCAGAGTGCGTTTTTCATACAAACGAGGCTATTTCGAAGCCTTGGTCCCTAGCCAGGGGTTGTTTTGAGTGAGGTTTAATGGTGGATACTCCAAGGTTCAATAGAGGAGGTCAAAAGTTCTTAAGATACCTAACTGATAGCACAATCAGTTGACACCACAGCGAGAGAGTTTGGGTCAGCATTTGGATTTCCTTACATTTTATTGTCATTTTAGATGTTTTTCTGAAGATGCACAATTCCGGCGTTAGCCGCAGATTCAATCAGTTGGGTGTCCTAGGCACTCTGGAAGTCCTGTATCGATGCTCGGGGTATCCATCATCAGATTTCACTACAAGCATCCCCTGGCGAGGAACCAAGGCTTCGAAATAGCCTCGTTTGTATGAAAAACGCACTCTGACCCGAATTATTTGACCGCGAGTGTATTATTGTGTTTCTATTAAACTAAAGTAAATAAAATAGCATGTGTGAAGTCTTCTATGGTTTTTTTTTTAATAAATGGCTTTCACTCCTGTCAAGGTGTATTTCGCCAATGTCAAGTTATTTATAGACACTCCCATGGACTTATTAGAGCAATAAGTCCGTGGATATCACACGTAAAGACAATTGTTCGGTAAAAGAGAATTTTCTCCAATGGACTAAACAGAAGCACATGGGGTCATTATCAGGAGCGAGCGTCATGTCTCCATGACAGTCAGGTAACAAGAGAGAGGGGGGTAGTGTGTGAGAGGGGAGGTGATAGCCTGGGGTGGGATTGCCAGCTTAAGGCTCCGTTCCGTTAATAATTAGAAGTGGTCTCTGCCTACCCCTCTGGGAAACAGGCGTGATTTAATGTATGTATGTAAAAGTATTGTCTGAGTAATGATGATGAAATGATTGTCTTTAATATTTTGAGGGAGTACAAAATTCAAATTAGACATCATTGATACGAAATAAAGTCTCTTGTGATCTTAAATTTGTGCTGTCGTGGCTTCAGTGGCACGACTTTCAATTGACGGCCAGAGCCGTCTGTAGCGTTCAAAAATGTAATCACCAAATATTAACAGGCGAGTTCAAGTTGTCCCCTCAGAGTTAGTTATTTCGCCGGTTGTCTTATCCTCACATCGGAACACAACGATACGAACCCTGCTATTTAGTCGTAGGTTTTAACCGATAAGAAAATGGTAGCGATCCGGACGGACTCTGCACAAGTTTCTACCACCATTAAACGTGATTGAAATTTAAAACTGGTTGAATTGATTTATGGCTGCATTGTTTTATTCTACCATGCCTGACAGGCTCAGTCGATAGTTCCGCCGTTTTATCGCGCGTCGTCCACCCAAGCGATAATCAAAACAATGAGTTTAAGTATCCCGCGCAACATCTGCTACTGCGATAAACAACTATTAAATTTGAAAACGACGTACGCACATGAAGAGGTTGATGAATGTAGGGGAATCGAAATTTGTATGTTTAGACAGTTGCACCTGGCATTCCATACTCTCTGCCTACCCTATTGGGAGACAGGCGTGAAGGTATACATACCTTTACGCCTGTGAAAATTCAAAGTTTAAAGATGCCAAAACGAAGTTAAGACTGCGCCGAGCAAACGCCGAGTTTCCAGTGGCGCCCTCATTACTATTATTGTGTTTTCTAATTAACTAAAGAATTTCCTTGCAATCAGACGATACGTTTTTGTAGTGCAAGTAAAAATACAATTTATGGGATACGTAACAAACTTTAATAACAATCACCCTTTGAGTAGTCAGCTTCACGGGAAATGGTGGCCTTTTTTTCCGTTAAGTTATAACTCGAAGGTGAATTGTTATTAAACTATATGATATAAGTTGTGTTTTCATTTGTAGTACAAAAACATTTCGTCAAATTAAAAGAAAATACTTTAGTTTATTAGAAAACACAATAAAAGTAATGAGGGCGCCACTGTACATCCGGCGTACGCTCGGCGCAGTCTTAAGGAAGCTACCCTTCTTTGCTCATTGGAAAGGTAAATACTTAACCAAATGAAAAGCAAACTTTAAAAACCCGACTGCATTTTTAGACATTGTTATTAAACCCGTTTATTAATGCTACTATATATTTGAGGTCAACCTTTCAAATGATAATTATATTGTAATAATTAGATATTTTTTTTGTTGACAAAAATAATTGACTCTGCCATTGTTGTTAATTCAATTTTAACAGTTTAGGTATCCTATGACGACCGGGATGATAAAAGGATTCTAACGATACCACACACATTTAAATCGGCTCAGGCGTTTAGAAGTTATGGTGGAATAAAGAATCGTAAGATACATACATACTTACATGAACCCTGAAAACATTATATTCGTATTTTTGCGCAGTCGTGTAAATAGGAAGTCATTTATAGCGAAATTTACGCGCTTCTAATAAGAAAAACACAAATGTTTTGTATAATTTTCCGTGACGTACTTTTAGATTTTATTTTATACTTAGCTAAAACTACAAAAAAATACCGATCTCCGAAGTTATGGATCAAAAAAATTCAAAAATAACTGACTTAAGTACAGATAATTATTGATATTTATGCCAAGACTAAAATGAAGTTGACAAATTTTAGTTTTGGAAAAAGCAAAAAAAACCAATAGGCTAGTCAAAGTGTATCTTGTAGTATAGCGAATAAAGTTCATAACAAAATGAGTATTTTCTAATTACGGAACTTGACTGTTTTTTTAAATAAAATTAATTTTCACTTTGTGCTTTACGTTAATTTGCAATATTCGATACGCTATCAAATAGGACATAGTTTTGTTATGCAGGTATAATTTAGATAACAATGGGCAATTAGAAGCCAATGCGTCGATGATACTGCATTACAGCGTAACTAACAGATTCAAAAAGTCGCAAAATATACCTTACTACCTTCATTTTTAAGGTGCAATTTGCACCTTATTTATTTTGGGAGTTATGCGGTTTTGCAGTCTCGACGACGAATGGGATTAACAACATGACGCAAGCAACAACCTTCACCGACATAGGTAATTTGTAATTTATGGCCATGCATCATACATTGTCATTTTAAATGACAGGTTAACCTTGGCTATAACTGTAAACAATGATTATTCTTAAAAAGACAATTTAACTATATGAAACCGAAACATTCTTTGTACCTATTTTATTGCCCTATTCAAAATTGTTCTTCGTTAAAACGTGTGCCTTCCTTAAACCTGACATTGGCGAAATCATAGTGGCAACACAAATGACATATGCCACTAAACAAAGATCTATCTATCTAACAAAGACCATAGAGGCGGTGGTGGTTTTAATGTTGGTAGGACCTTGTGCTGTGCAGGCCTCGTAGAGGCTGCATGACCCGAATTCGAAGAACGAATAATGTATAATTTGGGTCACCCAGACGGACATGGCGGGACGACTTAAAAACATTTGTCGGAGGTTGCAATGGACAGAGAGTTGTGGACATACAGAGAAGAGGCTTCGGCCAGCAGTGGCACACGACAACAGTCTAATATAGTTATAAAAAAACTGTGTTTTGTTCAAAAGGGTTGTAATGTGCAAGAAAAAATAATAAATGTACATTATTACAAACAAATATGTGATTCACTATAAATGAATAATGTACATAGATAATTATGGCCATATCGTATACATTCGTTTATTGAATACAAAACGGACACATTCCAAAATGACTCAGTGTTGCATTTTAAAATTAGAATCTATTCGTGTAAGATTTTTAATGCAAGAGCAAATTATTTTGGAATGTGTCCATTTTGTATTCAATGAGCGAATATGTATTTACTTAGATATTATATATATTTTATGCTTTCGTTTGTACAATATTGCACTGCCTGTAATTCTTTGACTTTCCCAAAGGTCAACTGTTAGAGAATGCCATTAGGCATTAAGTACACCTTTTGTTCTCAAATTTGGTGCAATAAAGATTAAGTAAGATACAGGCTCAGCCTAGTTTGGGGTCCACTGGATCTGACAAATGTTTCGTAATTTCTGCTTGTTTTTCAACAAAACATTTTAAGTTTTCATTTCCAAATATAGCCAATAAATTGGGACAACTCGAACTAATCGTAACTATCACGCCGTGCTTCATCAATACATCCCCTCGGATCACAGTACATAATAATGTACAGTGATCAGCGTGCATGTTTAACGCCGACCATTCTTAACCGGACGCCAGACGCCGGTCTGCTATATCATAATTTCGCTATCATTTCCGGTTGATAATATATGGCGAAATCCGATTGCACAGAACAGAACAGTACCCTTACCACGAGTTACAATTACCGTACTCGGTAGAGAGTCCAATGCTCTGTCCCACAAAATATTCTAATTCAGTGCGGGGACAGAGCATTCGACTGGCTAGCGAGTACGGTAATTGTAACTCATGGTAAGGGTCCAGGAGATAGCTTAAAGTACAAAATTGTTTGTACTTTAAGCCATCTCTATTGTATCGATTTAAAATACAAATAGTGTCAGGCTCTTGCGATTGCAACGACGCGTTTATCCTGATTGCTAAGGAGCCCGTCTGTGCTGCCCTCATAAACCGAGAGGCAGTATCTCAAATACAATAGCCAAAGCAAATAGCCTCGTTTGTATGAAAAACGCACTCTGACCCGATATTTTTGCTCCTGAGTGTATATTCAGCAATTGTTATTAGTTTCCGAGATATTGATCATTTTAGTCGGAATTTTTATAATTTTTCCTTATGTCCGTGATACGAAAAACCCCTAAATTTCTGTATGTGTTTTCTTGCATGATTAGAATCACTATGAAATAAGGAAGTTTTTAAAGCTACATGGCATTTTTTTTTTCATTACGACTATTTGAGTAAACGGTTTGGTTTCTGGGACATGTGGGTATATTTGTGTGCTTGAGGTTCAAAGCAGTATTGCGGTTAATTAGAGTCAAGTTTTTATGAGCAGTTATATCGTAGCATGTTGATGATCAGCGATCATGATTAAATAATTGTTTGGAAGGTAATGAACTTAACTTAACTTCTAAGTACACTATTAGCTTGAGAAGAAATAAATGGGCTCCATGCCAGATAAAAAAAACAATTACGGGCTCAAGGCAACAAGGGCAGTTAACTCATTCAGAGATTGGTTAGAAAATAATGTAGGTAGTATGAGTCAGCCATATCAGCTACAAACAGAACGTTGTGTGAACTAATTAATGTTGATTGCCAGTTATCAACAATAACCGGTCAAGTAGGAGCCAGACTCGCCCAGAGTGGGTCCCGCGCTGTACCAAACCACTGAAATTCTTGAAATCATAAATGACTGATTCATTTACAGCCACACTCGGAGACATCAATCAAATTTAATGCTGGCAGTTAAAAGTATTTTTGTATTAATTATTAGTTTAAATGTGTACCTACTTTGTATAATGTGCAATAAAGTTTGAATGTATACTAATATTATAAAGCTGAAGATTTTGTTTCTTTGTTTGTTTGCTTAAACGCGCTAATCTCAGGAACTACTGGTCCGATTTGAAAAATTTTTTCAGTGTTAGATAGCCCATTTATCGAGGAAGGCTATAGGCTATATATCATACTCACATAAACCGAAACGAAGCGAGGGCGGGTCGCTAGTAATTAATAAAGATTAACCCTCTTATCTTAAATGCACAATCAATATGCTTAAAAAATGGTTTGTCCTAATCTTTCATTCTGACATTTGAATTTAGCAGAAAGTGATAAAGCCTACACTAAAATAGGTTTATTGTACATTTATGAATAACATATTAAGTTTCATATTATTTTTTTATGTTAAGTTTGATTGATGCTCTATATTTTGAATTTTTACATACGTAATAGTTGTGATTTTGGGACATCTAAATATCCCTTCATGAGGCAAGAAACCAATAGCTAAAATTTGAATTTTGAATATCATAATTCATAAAATGTTAATTGTGTTTTGAATTGTTGCTTGCCACTCAAAGGGATACTTTTAAATTGTGACAGTCATACATAGAAAAGAGAAGGTAATGATAATAAAGATTGCAAGGTTTACATTGAATGTATGGAACCAAACGAAATTTAGCAAATGGCAAGGTCAACGATTTCAATACTTGTTGCGTCAATGAACACTTCTCATTATGGTAATTAGTAACTCATTTTTCCGTCCCCACTCATCATCAACTCATTTTTATACAGTTCTCGTTATAATTGATAAAGATATCATAAAAAGTAATAAATACGAGAGAATATGAAAAAAAACTGTCTATTACTATTGCGTGGGTCTAACAACTATTGTTGTGAGGTAATTTTTAAAATACACCACGTTAAACATAGCATGATAAAAGTATGCTTCATTTCAATTAGCAATGCAATGAGAAAATATACTTTAAAACAAACTGGTCAAGTGCGAGTCAGACTCGCGCACAAAAGGTCCTATACCTTATTGTAGTTAAAAATTTTCAACCCCGCAGATGTCTATTGTCATTAAATAAGTCAAAAAAATTAGCTTACACAGGCAACTCCTTTTCCGTCAGCGTATTCAACTCAGCCAGATTATAATTCTTTAACGCATCATTGTATGATCCGCAAGCATAATTCAGCTTCCCCAGCAACAGATGAGCATCCAATGCCACACCAGCCTTCTTGCCAGCTTCATCGGTAGCCAGTGTTAAGTAGCCTCGTGCGTCGGAGAGCTCCCTTTGTGCCCTCTCGATGTTGTCCTTGATCGGTGCCCATTCTTCTAAGTATGCCTCAAGTTTTCCTTCTCCTATGAGAAAATGTGCTAGGCTTTCTGGAATTTAAAGTGGGAGGGTGGCAAAATATATTGGTCACGCTTTTAAATCCTTTTTCAAAGTTTAGCTTGGATTGTATTTATATACTGAACGGACCAGACTACAATGATCATATCATGAATAATTGTAGTACAGGTAATAATCAACAGCATGTAATACGAGCAATAACAATACATCAACAGCATGTAATATGTGCAATAGCAATAAGTACATACTGTAGGAAAAGAACTTTAAGCCAAATAGAACTCTTTTCTTCACAGTAAATACATGATAAATAAATACTCATATACTCATATACTCATATACTCATTTATTCATAATATTATTAGAATATTACATGTCACGTTATAATAATTACCAAAATTACATTTAAAGTTAAGGTACAAAATTAATTTATTTATCCGGTACAATATTACAAACATAAACCAAGAATATTAGGAAACAAAAACCAAGTCATCTTTATATGAGTTATTTGACCAATTCGAAGTATCCTACAGCACATGCTTTACACAACACACACAAAACGGACAAAGAATACGTGCTGGATTCAAATGTAGTTAGGGTATGAAGAGTTCCTCTCTTGTGAACTTCTTGCTGCTGTTTACACACTTCACCTCACATGCTAACTTCTAAACTATTAGAACCCTACAATGTGAAACAATCTAATACTTTTATACTATACTCATGTTATTTAGTGTTAATTTTGTTTTAAAATAACTAAAAATGCAATCAGATTGTGTGCATACTGTATTTGGTAGTTAACTTTGAGGCTAGGGGGCCCAGATTCAGGTCAAAAATGGGTAAATACTTAGCAGAATTGTTTATCAACTTGATAACATTATTTCTTTTGAAAGAACACAAACCTATAGAGAACGGGCTAAGTGCGGAAAAAGGAGTCCATCACCATACCATACCATACCAAACCTATAGAGCTTGCACCTGACTAAAACAGCAGCTGTTAACGCATAAGAGACCTTAATAAGTTCTTTAAGTGAAATTAACAGTGATTATGAGCCAGTACAACTATAATCACTCAAGCACGTAGGCTACTCGGCAACTAAGTAGAGTGGTCATGTAACAACACTCTCCAAATAAACATGACATGACTAATAGCCTGATAAGATCGACCACACTCACAAGAAACTAATTTAATTTCGCTAGCTCTCTTGAGTTATAACAAGCTCTGGTGGGACTCTAACTAGATGCAGAGGGTCGTAGGTATAGACTCACCGTGCTGCGGAGACCTAGCCTTCAATTGCTGAGCGAGCTCGACTGCCTTCTTCCAGTTGGACTCCTCGCGGCTCTTCTCGATCTCTGTTTCGTAACTCCGCGATGCATTCTTACCCTTCGATGTCATTTTGGCCTACGCACTATCATCCAGCTGTGACACCATCGATTTTAAACAGAGTTTCACTCAAACATTGCAACAAACAGGAAAAAACCCTCGGCTATCGCAAGAAACCCCAGAAATTGAAGGCCAAACTTGACAGATGACAACATCCTCCCGTAAACGTGTTCTATTTCATGGTGAAAACGCTTTCAGAAAAAAAACGTCGCATTTATAATAAGAAAGTCAATGTATATTTTTATTTTATTTTGTATATGAGAGTTATTTTACAAAACGATTTTACACTTTAAATATGAAAAGTATGTGTAAGTATTATCGAGTAGTCAGGCGTCGATCGATAATTATATTTTTTTGACGTTGCAACACCACCGCTTTGGCTACTCGACGCTAGATGGCTCAGTATGATGAACTTTATTAGTTTTCGTGTCAATGCGATATTTCACAAGTACGGTCACGAGCGTTAATTTGGAACCCATGTCAATAAAAATATGCTTGAAGTCGTCAATGTCATTGGAGATGTCAAGTTTTTTGTAACTTTTAGGAAACTCAACCTTATTGTTCTAGAATGTCAGATTGACTTTGTACTTAAGGTGGGTACCAAATTAAATCTCGTGACTGTACCTAACCCTTATTAGTAAAATGAAAATTAAAGAAAACATTCTCAATTCAATAGATGTTTTTGTATTGGTGTGTTACGCAATTCATTTGCCAATTGAAAATTGTCTCCTACATGAGTTAGCCGCGGTTAAGATAACACCAAGCCATTGAAGTGGATGCTCGCCATCTTTAAGGGTCATAACGACTATGACTGGAAGACTTCGACGACAGGACAGGATTCACTGTACAACGTTGCGTATACTTAACATTGGCATTAAAATAAAAAAATAACAATTGGTAACCCTTATTTATTAATAAAATGAAAATTAAAGAGGATACTTAGTCTCAATTCAATCGATATTTTTGCGTTGGTTTGTTACGCTATACATTTGCCAATTGAAAATCGATTTTAATGTCTCCTACACGATGGCCCATCATGGGCTTGCGTTTGAGATGCATATTAAGAGCGAGCAACATTATTTATTAAGTATTTTTGTATCTCACACTTACGCATTACACCGTCGCTACGCTGGCCCATGATGGACCATCGTGTAAAGGGCCATAACGATTACCCTTATACCCGACAACCTTTTAGCTGCCCTCTGACTGGGTTATGTTTTTAATAGTTTACCCTTCCGTATGCTTCAATAATTTATTTAAATTAAACTGTGTTCACCATTTTAAAAATTAAAAACTTAATCTTAACTTTCCTGTTCAAAACTTATCTTATAACAACCGGATTGCCAGGAAAAAAACGGGATTGGTAGGTAAGCACTAACTTACGTTATTTTTATTTCTTAAGACATGATTATATTATAATGCACCTTCGTACCGCAGTAGCTACGACGTAGTGCCCATAAAAGAGTACCCACCTAGTTGTGTCATGCCAGCTATAAATTTGAGTCGTAAACTTAAACTGAGGTACATTCCAGCCACATCACTACTCAGTCGGTTTTACCGCCTCTATAAACAGTATCGGTCACGAAGACATTAGAAAAAGTTGAATCCGCCCAAATAGCCTGGCACGAATTACTAACAAGTATTAATAGCAGCACCGGAAATCGTTTTTTGCGTTTGATTGACATTATGGCTTAACTGCCTGCGTCTGTTTCGCGCGACGTCGCGCCATGGCACCGCCGTGCCACCATCTGATAAAGGCTTCTTCGCAATTTTAGTTTAGCATCCGAGGTCAACCTTAGAAGTGTTTTCTAATTTTGCAGAAGGGTGGAGGGAGGGATATAGGGGTGATTCTTAAGTTGCGCGTAGTCTGGGTCGGAATCGGGGCGTACGAAGCCGGCGGGTTTGTTGCTTTCAATGGTGCAGCGTAGGTACCTGGACGGAATATCTGTAGGTATACATACACATAAAGATAAGATAACACAAAGGATCAAATTCGTCCACTCCGTACGCTTCGATTCCAACACAGTTAGGGTTACCGGATTAGTCCGGATGTCCGAACTTTTAATGTGTCTATAATTTGTCCGGTTTTATTTATATCAGATGAAATTTGAGTAATAAAACTACACATTAAATAGTAAAGTAATGTTTCCAATTTGTGACCAAAAAGTCCGGACGTTTATCGGAATGTCTGACTTATTGTCAGGACTTTTCAAATTCCTTAATTACCTACCTTTAAAGCTATGGTTTAACCGTTGCGGCTTGCTTAAATGAAAGGTTAATAATAATGGTATGACCAGAATCGAGGCAAAAAGTAGTACCACCAACCTAACACTTTCACGAAATACTTATGCATACCCAGCACGACGGAGGCCTGGACGGGTTACGTCCGACTTGTACGGACTAAAACCCCTTTAGGAGGGGGCTACGGCACCGCTATATTGACAAAACGTAGCCCCCCAATAGCGGTTGCCCTGTGGACTCGCCTTCAGGCGGGGACTATACTTGCCCCCTCGCCTTCTCCACTGAAGGCACCCTGGAACGCAGCAGGGGCTTCTGTGTTCAGCCTAATCTAACCCCCTTATTCATAAGGTCTTATGTCTATGGGTCTCAGATCCCATTAACTATGTATCCACGTGGTCTGTGTGCTCGTCCGCCTTCTCTTCGCCATTAAATAATAATTGGATGATGTAATTTCTTTGATTCCGTACACGAAGTGTGTAAATGGAACCCTATAACTAACCCTACGCTGTCCGGAGATACTGGGATTTCTTTGTTGTTGCAGCATATTTTAAGTTTTATTAATGTTGTTACGGTGGATTCTCTAACGCCCGGTTCCTATAATGAACTAGCCGTCATCGGTTATTCTAACGATTCGTCAAGACGCAACCAGCAACGCGTCGTTAACTTGCGTTCCACATTGTTTTTGACCCGACTACCTGCGACTCGTAACCCGCCTACCGATGACCCTCCCGGCTCCTCTTTGCGTTTCGTTGTTCTAAAAGTATTTTTATTTACAAATTTAATAAAAACTATAATTTTAATGAAAACGTAGTAGATTTGAGACAAAGAAACAAAATTATGAGTTTAAAATACAAATACACAGGTAACGGTCATGAATAAACATTTTTGCGTATTGATAATTAATTTTATTAATAGTTTGACGTTCCTTGTCACTTGTCAGTAAGGGAACAAAACGCAGAAACGTCACTTCACCTTTCACCCAGTACCTATCTGGCGGGTACATTTGAAAACTCTGAATTAAAACCGGTCACCATAAATAAATAAATAATAAATATAAAACGCTGAACTCAGAATTAAATTGTGTTGTTATAATATAAAACTATGGATACTACCTCGGTAAGTAAACTCTTTCTATTATGATTCCTTTGTTTGTTTTTTTTAATTACATTTCGTATATTGGTTTACAGAAATCCAAGGCAATGTCGCAGGACGATATCGCCTGTTTAATCGACCTTATACAAAGTCGTCCCCTATTAACGAGTAAAGAAACGAATGCCGGCACTAACAAGTTAAAAGAAGAAGCTTGGGATTCATTGACAGTTGCCTTCAATGCTCGCTGTGGTTCTATCCCGAGGGCCAAACAACAGCTTAAATTGAAGTGGGATAATTTAAAGAAGGCGGCTCGTAAAAGGACCCAGAAAATACGGATGAATAATTTTAAGGTATCTTGTATTAGATAGGTATATAAGTATAGTGTTACTAGCTGGGGTTCTAGTTTGGGACTAAGGCCCGTATTTATAAACTCATCTCAGCTGAGATGCCCGTCACAAGATGCGTCACAAGACTGAGGTTTAATTTATAAACGTATCTTGATACGTGAATCGTAATCCTCGGATCAGATGAGACGGTCATTTTGTATGAGGAACTAATCCTGATCCTGATTATGGTCTGTTGGTGACTTGAGACCATCTCAACTATGAAAAAATGGCGGACGCACTGCAACATAGTCGAACATATGGGTGCTCTTTATCAGATAAATCGGTTTAAATACAATAAAGTGTTATTTTTACATTCTCAGAGGCAAATATTTATACCTAAAACGTTTTCAATAACAATAATACCTAAATATTATGTTTGAGTTTGCCGCTAAATAGGTACAATTGCCTTCAAAAGTTGTGTGTTTTGTCTTGTGTTTAAGTGAAATGATTGTGGGTGCTAGATATTTTATTATTACGTATAGAGATTACGAGAGAGATTCCGACCAAGCCGACGACAACATAATAGGTAGCCGGATGTCTTTGTATAACAATACTTAGGGCCACCCTGAGGCGCGAAAGATTTACCTCCACACGGGCTTATTTCTCATAGGTAAGTACCTACAATTTACATTAATTACCTAGTTATTTTATATTCATTATGTATAAATAAAAAACAATCATGTCATAAAAACAGTCAAATGCATTTCTAGTTATGTAATCTACTAATATTTAGGGTACTAAACTAACCTACCCATCTAACGCTAATACCTTAATTCAACAATTTTGCATCATAGCCACAATGCTTCTAATATTTTACTTTACTGTTGTTTAGAAAACCAATAAAGTTAATTAAGTATTTTGTTAATTATTGAAATAAAAGTAAAGTAACGAAACATTTCGTGAAACGGGTCGCTAAAGTAAAGAGGAGGGGAGTGTTTTTGTTACATTGACAATCATCGTGCGTGACAGACAAGATAAGGCTGAGGCGGCAAAGTTTTATTATTGTTTGATACTTAAATGAAAACTCAGTGAATTGTTTAAAAACTTACACACAATCAACTAGTAATAACAGTGAGATATGTACAATGTCGCGTCCTGACATAAATAAGGTGCAAAAAGTATACCTAGGTACCTACTTGTGAAAACTAATCGTGAACCTGTTTCAATCATTTTGAAGTGATTAGAAAGTGTTAATAACTTTATGTCGTTTTGTAGGTTGTCGTCAGTTCAATAATGTGAAACTTGGATAACATGTCAAGGTTCGCCGGAATAAATCAAGACGCTAAAAACGGTGAAATTTGGATATTTTGAGAAGTCAGTGTTCACGAATCTCTACAGCCGGCCCGACGCATTGACGACTTCGCTTGTGAATTGCCAAACAGATTTATGTCCATCAGGTATAATAAAATTATTCACAATGTTACTCATTTCAAGATTCAGTTTTTAATGTATTCAATATAAATTATCCTTTCTTATAAAACAATAATTGTCTTTGAATAAAGTAACTTCAGATAAAAGTCATGCAAAAGGATACTTACCCCATTTTCATTTGGGCTACTTCAATGTAAAGATAATAGTTTTAATTACTTTTTTCATGCTACTGTGTATTCATACTATGTAGTTACATACCGCAACTTACCATAGGCTATAGGTTAGATTATTTGCATTATGATGATCCAGCGCAGTATGTCTTGTCTTGTTCTACATAAAAGGGGTACCTCATATAAGTGAAGTTAAGTGTGTTGATTAGTTCCATGATATGAAAAAATTTAGACATGTCATTTTTTTGCCTAGTTTTCTCAAACCGCTGCAATAAGTTTTGTACTTCAGAAGTGCACTATTTCATTTAAACATTGTGTGATTTGTATAATGTCAAGTGAACAAACATCATGGTCTATTTTTGCTGGAGAACATGATGATAATCATAAAAAAGGATAACACAGTTTATAACTTGGGAATATTAAAAAATCATTAGAAATAGGAGTTGTAAAAAATTTATATGTTTAGTTCCAGTTAAATGTGGTTAATCCTGTTATTTTTACCTGTTGCAGCTATAAAACAGGATGGCTATTGGTTAGATAATAAGTGGGATCGCTATTTAACAATTTGCTGTTGTATGTCTATAATTTAAATGTACTGTTCTTGTTGCGGTGTTTTTGGTGTTCAATAAAGAGTATTTGTATGGTATAACCTGTGAATCAGATAATTACAAATAATATTAGGTATCGAGTTGATTTTGAAAACTGAAAATATGTAAAACTTAGAGACTTTTTTATGAAATAAACAATACATGCTAATAGTAGTTTTATTTATTGGTGACCTTTATGTTTGAAAGTTGATGCATAATAATATGTAGGTACTCCTACATTATTTAACTCTCTTCGCAAAATGAAAGTATTTGGAGCCTAAGATTCAGAGGCATAAGATAACGTAACAACAAGCTTTCTGAACTCTGTAACTTTTCTCCACACTCCATGGAATTCAGAAACCCAGCGCTGAATGTTTTAGTACAATGAAATAACGATATTTAGCTCTCACATATATATAAACTACTTTAAAAACACCAAGTCAACAAGGATCTGTGGTAATGGTATTGGTTGTTGGTATGTTTTGGCGTTTATATTATATTATATGAATGTTAATATTATTAATGAATAATGGGGCTAACTTTGACCAGTGTTCTCAGATTTTAAGTATCTGCATAGGTACCTTAACTAATAACATCAAACTTGATTCTGATTAAAAATATGTTAACTTAAATTTATAAACATAAATCTCTATCCTCGCAAGGCATTATAAATTTAGGTTTACATATATTTAAAATTAGATAACTATGATCTGGATAGTCCCAACTGTGATGTAATAACTTCCACTACCTAACTTTAAAGAAGAGACTGGCACAAACATTATATAATTAAATTAAATGTCACCTAAGTGCACTGGTAATTGGAAAGTGGCAAGTGTCCTAATGGGATAAAGTATTTGTATGTAAATACAAAAATATTGCAGGGATTCCTTCCAGTGCTAACATAGACTAACTGGCAACAATTGCTATGTAAAATTCACTGCTTCTGTTGTTCTCTATAAACCTAATATTGTAAATTTATTTTAGATTTACACATATAGAGACCTATATGTGTAAATCTATAACATTGTTGGCGCCTTGGTGCATACTGTAAGCCTATAATTGTAATTATAATAATAAATAAATAGACGAATATTATTATCCCTTTAAGGGATCTCTTCCAGCTAACCCTTGAGAGATTGAGAAGAGTGAACGGTTGTGCAATGAGTAAACAAGTGTACAAGAAGAAGAATATATAACACATTTAGTATCCAATAAAACTTATATAAATAGATTTAAAATAAAACTACATTCAAATACCTTCATAAATAGATATAGAAATAGGTATACATATTAATAGTTAAATATACATACATAAACTACATTTTACATACCTAGAGGATAATTGATATTTAGGAGATAGAGTCAAGCCAGAACTTCTTTAATTTGCCTTTTAGGGAGTCTACCGTTTGTGATTGCCTAATGCCAGTCGGTAGCCGATTCCATAATATTACAGAATGTACCGAGAAGGATTGTCGCTTGGTAACCCCTCTACCTTCTCTAAAAGAAACCAAATCAATGAGTGACAACTGAGAAAACCACTTGTGCTAACCACTGTTATAAAACATGAAAAAATGAAACAGGTAAACTGCATCTGAATTTTAATTGAAAAAGTATTATTCAGTAATAAAGGAATTAAGTATTTGTATTTAACAGCCTATAATATCCTACTGCTGGACAAAGGTCTCCATCCCTTCACCTTATATGATAATATACATAAACCGAAAACTAGTTTAAAAAATGCTTTTAAAATAACGACTTGCTTCTTGATTTTACCTTGAAAAAACGAATTTATGATGGTTCACTTCACGTACCTATCTTACCTGTCATGTCTAAACGCAAAACATATATTTTAAAAAACCATGCATACTCAAAACGTTTCGTCGTTTCGTTCAAAAATGTCATCAGACGTACTTACCCTCACAATCTCAGGTAAGATCATCTCATGTAAGAGCTTCTCAAAATGAGTTTATTAATTAGCAACGATCCTAGCTCCAGGATTACTTATCGAGACCATCTCAATTGAGAAGGTCTCAGTTCACGGATTGAGATGAGTCTATAAATACGGGCCTAAGTCAGTGTGTGTTCAATCTATGTGGCTATATTATTTTTGGAACTTTTCAGACCGGTGGTGGTAAGCCAGATTTTATTCCACCAGATGAAATATTAGAGAAGGTGGCGGGGCTCTTGGGCTCTACCTGCACGGGGTTTCAGGTTGTTTTTGGTGGTGATGGTATTGGGTGCGGGAGTTTGTTGCCAGATGGGGATGATGCTGTAGTCATAGGTGATAGCTCTCTTTATATGGAAGCTGCTTTGGATGATGGTAGATCTAATGTCCCGGATGTACCAGAAAATGTAACCGAGACAACTCCCAACAAAGGTATTATATTTTTTTCACTTAAGTTATTAATATTTCTGCATTGTGATACTAATTACATATCTTTTAAATAATATTTTTATAGGTACACCTGGCAAGAAGCATAAGCGTTTACACTCAGTTGACCCTGACTCTCCGAGTCCCGGGTTTACTAAATACTTTTTTGGCATGCCTTTGTCAAATGAACTTTTGCCAGCAAAGAAAGGTAATACAAGTCATTTTAGGTAATAATTATACTTACTCCTGTTGTAAATTGTTAGGCCTGTCTCACAATGGACTAAATGAGTAAATTTATCTGCCACTTAAAGTTAGCCCTCTTCTTGTCTTTTTTCAAGTGTACGAAAGGGAAAGGGTTTTTTTATGTGACAGATCAGATATGCTTTACTAGACAATTTGTGAGATAGGCTGTAAAGGACATAATATATTGTGTACAAAATTAATAATTATTTAATTTTCAGGTAAAAAAACAGCTGATGATCAAGGAAGATCTGCACGTAATCTGGCTATTACAAAGTATTATGAGATGAAAAGAGAAAAATTACAGTTAGAAGTTAGACTTTTAGAATTAGAATTGAAAAATAAAGAAAATAAAGATTGTAACTGAAGATATTAAAATTTTTGTTTGTGTTATTTAATTTTGTATTTAGATTTTATTAGAGTAAAACTTTATTTCTATTAAAGTAGGTCAGGTAGAGTAAATTTCACAAATAACATAATACAGTTTAATGTTAATTTTGAAATTTGAAAATCTTGTTTAGTATTTAAGTTTTCTTTCTATTTCAACTGTAAAATGTTATAGGTGTAGGTTTCTTGTGAAATAAATACATAAATAAATATAAATAGTGTTTATTTCAAGTTACAGTGTACTTGAGTGAATAAAAGACATAATGACAGTTAAACACTACCAAATTTTGTTTATTTTGTCAGAGTTTACCTAGTGAAGTGAAGTAGAATAAAAAGATAAGAGCTTAAAGAATTACATTTATTGAACAAAGATAAAATTAACACACCAAAAATCTACCAGTGTTGACATTTTTCTTACTTGTTCTGGCTAGGGATGAGATGATAAACTGAAAGTAAAAAAAAACTTTTTAGAAACTGGGATGAAATCATCAAATTTATTAGTCTAGGGCAGGGGTCGGCAACCTGCGGCTCGCGAGCCACATGCGGCTCTTTGGATGTGAGGCTGCGGCTCTTTAGTTATAAATAGATATTTTTCTTATGAATAAATAGATTAGATTTTTTATCAACAAACTTTATGAAAGTATAGAGGCTATTTATTGTTGGCAAGAAAAATTTTTGTGGCTCTTTAAAAAAAGCCGACTCAAAAGGTTGCCGACCCCTGGTCTAGGGGCCTGTTTCACAATCAACGAGTAAATTTATCTGCCATATAAAGTTGTCTCCCTTCTTATCTATTTTTAAGTGTAAGAAAGAGAAAGGGATAAATTTATCTGTCAAATATCCTTTACTTGTCGATTGTGAAACAGGCAGTAAGTATATAAAACTTGTTATGGTTATGTAACTTTTACTCACTTATTAAAGAAATTTGAAATCAGTGTTGCTCTTTCAGTATAATTAGGCTCTTCAGTACTATTTGGCACCGGTACTGGTGATTCAATAGGAATTTCCACCTCTGGTGGTATATCTTCTAGCCTGTTCAACCGGCAAATATTGTGCAAAACAGCAGTTGCTATAATAACTGCATTGACTCTTATTAAACTTAAACGCATTGTAAGTGCTACTACTGGAAATCTCCTTTTCCAAACCCCAAAACATCTAAAAAAAAGTAATACTTATCATAATAACACAATGATAATTTATTACATGGTTATAAAATACATATAATATATATATACATTAAATTAAACCACACCTGTTTGGGTTATAAAATAGGGTAAGTATTAAAAAAATTGCCTTTCTATGCAGTTCCTTGTTCGGATATGAGCTTCATTATAAAGCTGTTCGCCTCTAGTTTGAGGGTTTAACAAAGGTGTTAAAATGTATGGTTTCAGAGGATAGGCACTGTCTGCCAGCAGCCATTTGTTACCATACATTCCACTTTCGCATTGAGCTGTAAAAAAGTTACTATATATAATTATTTAGGTACTTTATAGGAGATAAAAACATAAACAAACAGTGAACAGTGCATTACTTATGATGATAATAAGGCAACTAAGTTTAAGATATTAGTTCTTTCCTTAAGCATATCCCACAGAATATTAATTAATTTATAATCATACTCTAATAAATTATGTAATTTAAAAATTATACTCTTGAGTATTTATTCCTGTTACCACGAAGTTCCGAGTTGTTGAATATTGTGGCATCATGGGCCGAACCAGGCCAACGAGCTACAACATTCATAAATAATAAGTCGGCATTACAAACTGCTTGAACATTTAAAGAAAAGTAACTTTTCCGATTTCTAAATTCTTCCCCAATCTGTGAGCCTGTATAGAAGAAAGATTTTTGGTACAATGAGAAAAGTTAAAGACTATTGGGCAAGTGCCTATCTCAAAAACAAAACTTACAGGGAGATTGTATACTAATGTGTGTACCATCAAGTGCACCCAGAACTCGAGGAAATCTAGCTATTGTAAAAAAATCTTGTTCCGTATCAGTACGCATGAATATATACTTGTTGTATAATTGTGCTATAGCATAACTGATGTCACGCACTATACGGCAAGCTGACGCTTTTGACACCCCAATAAAGTCGGCCATCGATAATAGCATTGTCCCCAGTGCAAAGAACCTTAATGTTAGTAAGAGTTGGTGCAGTGGATGTATGCCATAGTTCCTGAAATGAAAATCGAAGTAGGTAAAGTAAATTAACCAATATCTACAAAACGCTGGCATTTTGCTGAGAATATTAATAATACATACCTGGCTCCCTTCACTCTGATATGAGGATATATTTCCTTTAGCAATCGTTGCACTGATGCCTTGTCCAGTCGAAATCGCAGTTGGAATTCATAGGAATCCAAGATATTAAAATGGTCAACTCGCATTTTGTAATTTCTACGATTGATACCATGTTCTTCATCTGATTCATTGTCCTCCCAATCAGATAACATTTCCAAATCACTTAATTCACTATCTGAACGAGACATTTTAATCTTTTTTTAAAGTTGTTGACCAAAATATATAAAATTGTACTTCCAAACCGACCGAATTCGGGCGGTAATAAAATCAGTAACGGTTAGTAACATTGACAGTTCGTTTACGCTCCAAAAATGTTATAGAAACACTACAACCTGTCATTCCCATACATTCAAGTTACTATTCGTTATCTGTGACCCTCCCATCCGTTAGTAGCAAGCCATCGGTAAAACGGCTTACGAAGCGTTTTTTATAGGAACGGTTTTGACTTACGTCTAGTTGAAAACGTTACTGCCCGTAAGGAAAACGATTCGTTTCTTGAATATAGGAACCGGGCATAAAAGGTTAAACGTTCAATTGTTAAATCTGTCTTAAAAGAAAAACAATAGGTATACAGATATAACAATACCTACTGTGTGCCAATAGGTCTGTACCTCACTCCAACCTACCTCGCACTTGACCGATTTTTAAGATTATAATAATACACTGAGTCATCTAACTTTAATTTCTGACCCACTAGTCTTGACCTTACCGTCGAGTCACCGCTCCTGTCAGCAACCTTCAAAACTACCGACATTACCACTTCCTGAATACTAAAAAGCATTAAGTCTAAAACAGAACTGATCAAAACCGAAGCTAAACTAAAGCCTACAACGTTCACAATAGGCTACAATTTTATCGAAACTGGTTCCTTTTATGAGCGTGTTTTATGCTAATCCTCGACGCGTACGCAAGGCCGCCTCTAAGCTGATTACGATAATCTTGGAAGTCGATAAGTATAAGAATACTTGAATGAAGGTTCAGCCTTTGCCAGCCGATCAAAGTTACAGCATATTTTGATGCAATAATATCCATATTGAAAGTAATATTGAAGTCGACATGCTAAAAATTTAAATCTTATGTTAAATACAAAAAAACAAGCCAATCTTACAGGTTCTTCAAACACATTTACAATATCTCGGCTCCGAAACGCTTAGGTACTGGAGCCCTAGTCAAAATGGGTATAAGTTTTGAGAAGCTCCAGGGGCTCTAATATGACTGCGTTTATCGTGCGATATAGCTTGGATAAGGCATCCGTCACCTTCTGACACGTAAATAAGTACGAGAGTGACGGATGCTTTGTCTACATTTGACACGTGATATTGAGGCAGCCGTACTAGGCCCACAGGTGAAAAAGGGTTTAAGTCTAGTATACTGTTTATTGTAAATATACTACTTAGATGTGGCCCACAATTCAGCTGGCGCAGAAAAATAAGGCGCTCTAGTGGTATTTGAATATATTCGTTACAAACACAAAAATACAAATCTTTCTTCTTTATATTGTTATGTAGATATAGATACCATATTTTATTACGAATTGACATATATCCTTTTAACTAGGTCCCCAAATACATTGCAATTATCTTAAATGCACTTCCCAAATATCAGAGAACAAAATATTTAAACACAATTCAGGTACTAACTCAAAACCTATGAAGCTCGCTTGTACAAATAAATATCAGTGACAACAAATTGACTTAGTCCAAAACTTAACTCTAGGCTTTAACTATGGGTACTAGACAAAATAGTTACATGGAGAAATATACTTAAACTCATAGAATGTAATTGTTTTGACGATGGGACAAAAACGCAATTTTAGTCGCTGGTTATAACACAACCATAATAATCCCTCTATTTTCAAAACAGGCTCGCGACGTCCTGAATTCATGCTGCGTTCCTTAAGACTGTTTGTACGTCATTAGTCGCTAGACGGTTAATTACTGCGAGATGGGACGTGCTGTGTAGGCTTCGTGAAAGCGGTGTCACACTAGCGAATTTTCTGCGCGTTACGCGACAACGGCCGTACATGTGCACCTACGATCGTACGAGACGCAAATATGCGTGTTTACGAGTGTAAAAAAGCCTATAGATACGCGCTGAAAAATATATAGCCTAAACACTACTCTCAAACAACCCTTATAGGCACCCTCTGCACATAAGCCATCTATTTCACACAAGAACCGCTATAAAATTTAAATACTCCAAAGTATAAAGGGGCAAGAGTTCTTGGCAAAAAGTACTTCAACAAATAAACCAGAGAATAACATTGATTAATTCGCTACACTGATACAGATAGACAAAAGGAGTTAAAGTTACTAGACAACTCTTTTATTAATTAATATATGTTGAACTAGCTGTTTGTGTCCGGCGTCGCCTTGGTGGATTTTTTCTATCATACAAACCTTGTTGACAACTGGGTGAGGACCAAAAAGTTGGCCACAGTTAAGCGCAGTTAACCATACAAATAATGAAGACGAAAAAAAATCCGTTGTGCGACGAAAAGTATCCCTACATGTATGGCTCACTTTCGTGTTACAACGGAAAAGTTTCATAGAAAATTTAATTGGTTGAGTTAGCGTGGCCAACTTTTTGGTCCTGGCCCAACTACAAACACAAACTACTGTTGGATTGGTCGAGCCGATCTCACGCGACGATCTTTCATACATTATGCGATATTAGATATTTGTTTAAATATATAGCTTTGAGATATTTAGACCCTTTGATAACCTTGTCAGATTTTATCGAATAGTAAGCCCTACTATAGGTACTAGTTGGGTGAATTGCAAAAATATTGTACATACTTAGTTAAGGACTTAATTGAGACAACTTTAACTTTCTTTCATTGTTTTTCCTTTGTGTAACGAAAGTTATCCCTATGATTATTATGACTAATCTTCGTTACACAAAGGAAAAAGTTAAGGATTGTTAAGAATTTCTAATTGACCCCTTAACTATGTACAATATTTTTGCAATTCACCCAGTTTCTAACGGAATAAGATTACTTAACCATTTTTTATATAAATTCGCGGTTAGCACGTTATTAAAAAAGTTAATTAGCATCCAATACACCCTGAGGAACAGGCAATACGGTGATTAAAATAAAATAAATTAAGATTAAGAGAAATATTGGTTATGGTTTTTTGCCTTTAAATAAACAATTTATTATTATTATTCTGTACACATTATTAATATTATAGACGGTATCACCTACATACCGGTAATATGTACCTACCTATAAAATTAAGTGTTCATATTCACCCATAGGTACGGTCTAATGATTTGCTGTAAATTCTTTGTGATGTAAAATATTCATTTCATTTGTTCTAGCGAAACCCTTTGTCATCAAAACCATTCCTCCTTTTG
This sequence comes from Acleris laterana, assembly GCA_963966035.1. Lineage (NCBI taxonomy): Eukaryota > Metazoa > Arthropoda > Insecta > Lepidoptera > Tortricidae > Acleris > Acleris laterana. Next base: position 17,299,126 of record OZ014449.1, read on the forward strand.
TTTTATTTACCAACTTGTCTAAAAATAAACCGTTTGGAGAACGGGCGTGCTATCAGTTTGAACTGTGATTGAATTTCATGAGAATATTTGCATTCGCCTTCTGAATCGATTCCCGACGTTATGAACAACAACTTTGGAACCTCGTCGCTGTAAGCTATTTTAAAGGTCTCTTTGTAACCACGTACACCGTGTTGAAACGACAGGGTACTAAGTCAGCCATGTTTTTGAAGTGACTGTTTTATAGTGGTAATAAAGGCAAGACCCGATAGGACTTGGGTTCAGCAACATTGCAGACATTGAGACGGCGATATCTAAATTAAAGCTGGGACCACACCGCTGCTTAAAATACGGCGACGGTACGGAAACGCAGTGACGCGTCGTATCAGTACCGTTTTTGACGCATGCTCCACACACCGCTGCTTAAAATATGGCGACGGTACGGAATCGCAGTGACGCGTCGTATCCGTACCTACCGTTTTTGACGCACGCTCCACACACCGATGCTGTAACCTATGATAAGTAAGAAATGCATATACCTCGACGAATGGAGATTACCTGACTTGCTAAACACTTCGCCAGGCAATACCTTATTTTCCTGGCCTCTTCAATAATGTATTATGTATGATTAATAACCTAGTCAAATAGTAATGACAATGTTCTTCTAAAAAATATGTTTAATTTTGAGATTCCTGAAAATAAATTACCTTCCTTTGAACTGCTTCACTACGTAACTTTGCATGAGTGCACATTGACTGTCGGAAATTCGTTTAATATTACTTCGGGAATGATTTATTTTTCATTTCCCTTAATATGAAAAGAATAAGTACTTAGTTAGATTTTTTCACAATGCGACATATATTACAAAATTAAGAACAATTATTTATAAGATGGAATAAAAAATCAAATATGAGGTACACTTAGAATGGGCCGAAATTTGCACCACGTATGTAATCCCGATGATAAAAGATAAAAAAAAAGATAAAAGATATTTATTCAGTAAGTAGGCCGCACGGGCACTTTTACACGTCAGAATCTACCAGCGCTTCCCAAGAGGAGACACTGCTGAGAAGAAACGCCGCAAGAAACTCAACAGTCAGTCATTTTTTAAACATATTACAATGGTACTACTTAATCTAGCATTATATAAAGCAATAAATATTAAATTCAATATAATATTAAATAACATGCGTAGATCAGCAGGAAAACATGCCAAAAATGTTATGTGAGAGATAAAGGAAGAAATAGGAGAAAAAAAAAAAAAAAAAAAAAAAAAAAAAAACTCACATTTGTTTACATGACAATGCAATATTATAGTATCTAAGAGCTGATCTCGATGATGGAGTCGTAAGTTGGCGACAGGATCTCCGCTGGTCTTAATAAGCAAGAAAAATCTCAGTCGGCAGCAAAAACTTACTAACTTTCCTCCCACTTTACGTAAAATAGATTCCCAATACCTTTGGTGTCTATAAGTCAATGGTAATTAGAAAGCGCGTGAATATGACGCATGCGCTGCGGGAGCCGGCGCCCGTCCATTGATCACTAACATTGATAACTCGATGCACCCCCCCCCCCCCCCCTCTCGCCAATGCTGTATTGAACCAGGAGGATATTTAGCCTCCTTGTCAAAGTTGAACAGTACCAGAACAAATTAGAAGTAGCCATACATTTTAGTACCTTGTCGCAGCTAATGATATACTAAATTCAAACCACTCTCACTTTAATACGTTACAGCGGCAAAGTACTAAACTGTACAATATCCTTACCAATGAGTTACCGTACACGCTAGCAAGTCGAATGCTCTATCCCACAGAACTGTCTGTGCTACTCGGTTCTCCTATTGTAGCTCGAAAAATGTGAACCTTCACGCCTTGTCGCAACTCTAACCTAACCACACTAATGTAGGTAAAATTGACCTAATTGAGTATTTGTTTTTAATTTATATTTCGTTCAAATAATAATTAGTTCAAACGGTCATTAGAGCTTGTGACTATTAGGACTATTAATCATTATTACATTTATTAATATAGAGCATTTAATGTTTAGCACAAGTAAACATTAGGGTATTTAACTTTATGTCTAGTAATCAATTAGGATATACAAGTTTAGCTGTCATGACCTTAAGGCTAGTGAAAATTATGTCAAACGTTGGTATACCTAATGAAATTAGCTTTTATGAAATTCGGTCTAGTGGGGGAGAACCGTGCTCCTCTCACCGACAGAACTATATAATAATAATAATAATAATAATAATAATAATATCAGGGGACTATGTCACACCAATTGACCCTAGTCCCAAACTAAGCTCTAGGCTTGTACTATGGGTACTATTTAGACAACGATATAAATACTTATATAGAGAAATATATACTTAAATACATAGAAAGAGATATAGTTCTACTATATCGAGATATAGTTCTGTGCCGCACTCTTTATTAATCCTATGAGGGACAGAACATTAACGATAATTATTGTAACTAATGGTAAAGGTACAGTAACTTCTTAGTTCAACTGTACTTTTTAATGACTGGCCGCAATTAACCTTCAGCAACAAACAGGAGCATAAATGTACGATGTTGTAAATACGAAAAGTGCTAGAGTTTTCCCTTACCTTTTAGCAAACACTGAAACCACGAGCGAAAAATACAGAAATAAATAATGTTACTTAAGACGTTTTACTGTTATAATGATTACTCGCGACCCGCCCGTGGTTCGCTTCGGTACATGTGAGTTGTCTATAGCGCCCGGCCGATAACTAGTCAATCCTTACACATTGCACAACCATGAAGATTCTGATTATGGATAATGTTGACAGCAGTCGAACAATGCTGTTATTACTCTTCCTTCACACGCAACAAATAAGCTTAGCATTGTTTTACTGCTGTCAACAATTTAAATAGTCAGAAACTTCATGGTCGTGCAATGTGTCAGGATTGACTTCTTACCGGCCTTGTACTATACAAAAACCGGTATATACCAGAATTTATTACAGGTACATAAACGTCTTCCGTGAAAAATTATCTAACCGATAGTGAAAACCGCATCGAAGTCCATTGCGTGGTTTAGGAGCAGTTAGCGGATATACACACACAGACGCGGAAATCGACTTTGTTTTATGCTATACATATAGAGAAGAAGATTATACAATGGGACGAATGGTGGAAAATAACCCTTAGCGTAGTACGCACTTAGACAGGCTAAAAAAACTCTTGTTAAGTTACTTTGAACGTTAGTATCTCTACAGACCCTGAAATTCCTACCCCAGCATTCCGGTTGTCCATGCCGTGCCGCATGACGCACCTGGCGCCGGGTCAATGTCGGGCCGCGAGGGGAGGGGGGCCGGGGGGGAGGAGCTGCCTCCAAATTGAACGCTGAAACGCATCAGCCAGGGTTACACAATGTGCAAGGGTTGCCAACGTTTATTCACCGGAATGTGGGGTTTTGGTTTGTTGGCATAAATTCTGAGTATTAGTGGTCACGAGATTAAAGGTAGGTACCCACCTTAGGTCCAAAGTCAAAATGACATTCTACAACAAAAAGGTTGAGTTTTCTAAAAGTTACAAATGATTTGACATTCTTATGACATTGACGATTTCAAGCATATTTTTCTTAAAATGGGTTCTAAATTAACACCCGTGACCGTAGGTAGGAAGTATTAAAGCGTAGAAATGTTCAAAAATATTTTCTAACATTAATAGTCAGGTTCAGGTAAGTAAATATTTTATTATTTTTGAGAAATATTTTCATAGTATAAAGCAGGGGTTAACTTTACATGTTTACTTGTCAATTTGAACCTGGGCTTCTATTCTTTTCGGTAAAGCCATATTGCCTTTGACATGTTATCATATTTTCAACGATAAGATAGCTCTTATATATTTAACAGTAATGGTGGCCGATTTAAAAACACCTCAAAAGCAATATTGTTTAACGTCGTAAAATACATGCACTGTTCTCGTTACTGGAATGTGCTCAAAATTGGAAAAAGGTACATTTTTTAGCAGCAGGACCTCCACTAAAAGGCCCAACAAATTTAAGAACTACACGTATGTTTTATGTATAACCGTACAAGCAAAACCTTATCCTAATTAAAAACTTCCACATTATACTACTCGTAATTTTTGTTGAAACGCAACACGCAAATCCCATAAGGCCTTGACTCACCCAACCCAATTGAACACAGCCGGTTATCAGGCGAGCTCGTGTTTTTTATCGAATCATCAAAAACTGCTAAATCCTCCCTTAATTGTGTTACGCCTCCCACTATTCGGGTGCTCCCCTCAATTAACTATTAATCTGCGATTTTAAGCTGAATGATGGAAAATTGGGAAAGTAATGTCATTAACTGGAAAATGGAATCTCATTTTAATATCAGCGAATACATCAGAGTATACCATTACTACTCGCTATTATATGTATAGGTTATGGCTTTATTAATTCAGCGTTCAATTATTACATGCACAGTCGCCATCAAATATATTAGAGCATACATGTTGCTCAGAAATATCCGAACAGATGGATTTCAGATATTTATGAGGTTCATGTTCCGATACACGGCGGAGTCAATCGAGTCAATCGTAGAGTCGATTACGCAGTGCGACCTCCACGATTTGTACATACATGTATGAACACAGGTACATATGTCTACAAATATATTATGTACATATTGCGCAAGAAAGTGCAACTGCACTGAGCAACCAAGGACGCGTCCTGAGGGGCTAATACTGCAAGGGAATCCTAGTTCGATGTCGATTTTCGTTTTATTTTGTAACATTGTACCATTTCTTATTTGCGTCGTCACTTATTATTTATTGTATTACATATAATCGAAAATAAATACATAATCTTTTACTCGAGTTTTTTGCTACGGCAAGTTTTTACAGCAATCAATGGTGGTATTGGTGGTAGCTACCGTATAAACGACGTGTAAAAAACCGCTGTTGTGGAAATTGGCCACTGAGTAAATAAATGATTTAAAGTAATAAAATATTACCCTTGCTTTACGAAAGGAACTAGGTACTAGGTACATACATTCTGAAAAAAAAGACAGACTGTAGGACGGACAAGGCAAAACTATAAGATTACGCAACACTTAAAAAGGCAGTCGTGCTGTTAAAATAAGTTGTTTCAAAACCCAATTAGTTAGGGTTATGTCGGCGCCACACGCTTGGTGTTTGCCGCAAACACTGCAGGACGCAACTACATCTTAGAGTGAGCACGTTGTATTTCCATCTCATTCCAATGTATAGCTGCGTCCTGCAGTGTTTGTGGCAAACGCCAAGCGTGTGGCGCCGGCATTTAGATAAAGTGGAATTCACACCAGTTTCGAGTTAGGTACACCCGAAGTCGAATATGGTTTAGGCGCTCTGACGATAGATAATAACACCACACCACTCCTGCGCGGTCGATACCGCCCGCCGGGAGCCGCGCCGATTTTAACCGAACTGGGATACACCTGTTTTTTACAATGTATGAAAGGCCATAGCCGGGTTTCCATAGTAAGTCGGCCCTTACATCAAATGGGCTCGGGGATTTTTTTGTCAGTACCTCTTGTAATGAAGAATATTTTAGCCGAGTACGAACATCCTACTTGTAATAGTTTTTGACTTATGATTTTTTCAAGTTTTTTTTTAATGTTTTTTTTTTTCTGGATGTATTTAAGCGATTTTCTTCAAATTTTGAAATGACGTTCTTTAGATAGATTTGCATCGCCACCCAAAAAACGAATACTAGTTATCGTATAAAAAAAAGAAAAAAAAGACCAATTTAAAAATGAACATTTTTTTTTCTGGTTGTAAAGTAGTGACACCCCTAGATTTTTTTCTCAAAATAGGCCATACATTGGCCTACTACTTGCCTAAATATCAAAATTTTCCAGGCGGTACTTCCTTCAAAAAATCAGCAGAATGTGAGACCGACTTACTATGGAAACCCGGCTATGGCCTTTTAAAAGCCATTTTGAAGGATAGGCTTTTCGAATCAATCGCTATAGTTAGATTTAAAAATGTGTTAATAAGAACTGACCTTCATTTGACCACTAAATGCGGTCCGAATGCACTCTATCGACCTCTTTTATGGTTTTACATCCATTTATGTGTATAAAACCTCGTGTCACGGTGCATGTGGTCGAACTCCTCCGAAACAAGCTGAGCAATTTTTATGAAATTTGTATTTTTGTTACACGAGTATATTTTACGTTATAAGTACCATTAAGATATCTAGCTGACACCTTCGTTCGAAGACAGCTGTTATTATGTTAAATTTATTTGTTTACAAATGCCGACTATACTTATTGAGAAAGAAAAAGATAATAGATAAAGTCGATTATAATGATCCTAAAAAGACATTAGATCTATATTTAGTAGCTCGTCCCCCGCTGCGATGCTAAGAAATAAATAACCTTTCATTCGAGGTCAAAATTGTGCCAAATTTTTTTTAATCACAAATCTGAAGCGAAATTTTATTCCAACACTTTGTAGCTGCGAAACGGAAGGTGCAGTAGTTTTGTCCTCGTAAGGCCCAGTGTGCAATAGGGTGTATGCAGAGTGTCTTTAAAACTTTTTGAGATATATCCCACTATGCTGATCTAGGGGGTATGGTTCATTTTTGTTTGTGTTAATGTAAAAAATAGTTTTATTTATATTCATTTTGTAACTTGATGTATCGCAACCGCTACTGTCACAAAAGATCAGCAATGGTCGAAGTGGCTCACAAGGCCCATCTCAACCCCCCCAATAATAATAATCGCAACCGCTATCTTGACCTTAACATTTTGAAATTGATGTTATAGGTACTACTCCCAAACGTTCGTAGTAATAAACGTAAAAATCAAGGCAATTTAGTTTGAACTGTAGGTATTGCAGTGAATAAAGTTTCTGTTTTTATCTTAAAGAAAGCGCATATTATTATGTGTGTCGTCGAGTTTGCTGAAATTTTGCCCGCTCTAACCTAACCTTCATAAACAGCCTTGCAGGTAGATTCTAAGTCCCAGTCACAAAAAACTCCCTATTTATAGTACTTATGGTGGGCCTCACGAGGTTATGATAGGGCACCAGCAAAGCAGGGTTGCGCAATCTATGCCCGCCTATATTGGGCTTCATTCTCCTTCCGCAACTCCCTTCTGGTTGATATCTTTAGGAGATTTCGACTATCAAGAAACGGTGTTACGGGAGCTCGAAAGGAAAACGGAATCAACGAGGACAATACAAAGGCAATATGTTTGTACCGTGTAGAATAGAGGCCCAGTTTAGGGCCCGTTCAGACGGGCTGCACTTTTGTAATGCAGTCGTATTGCAGTTATATTGCAGTTGGTACGACTGCAATTGCAGTTGGTGTGCGGTTGACAGAACTGCATGACACCTGCAAGCGGACTGCACAATGAGTTTGCAGTTCTGATGCAGTTGGTCCAACTGCATCAGAACAGCCCCGGAACTGCCACTTTGCAGCTGGGTTGCAGTTGAAATGCTGTCCGTCTGAACGGGCCCTTACTTGCGCCAAAATGTCGCCAAAACTATTTTTTAACTAACTTTTTAGTGCAAGTGGCCTTTTGTTTGCACGTACCAATAGCGAGTGTGTTTATAATATCGTTCATTGAATACAAAACGGACACAATACAAAATGAGTCAGTGTTGCATTTTAAAATTAGAAGCTATTCGTATAAGATTTTGAATGCAAGAGCAAATTATTTTGGAATGTGTCCGTTTTGTATGCAATGAGCGATATGTACAGATAATATCCAAAAGCCAACATCACCAGCAAATACCCTGAATACTCCCTCGGGTCTCGAAACAGCCCGTAACAACCCAATATCCCTTATACAAGCACTATTTTCTAATGTAGCGACTTCATTAGGATTTTTCCAGCTTAATTAGGTTGTTACCAAGGCTTATGCCGTCATTCTTAATGGACTGAGTCAACATTACTTCTAATTAAGCAAAAACTGGACTCGAAATTGTTTTAGAGAACGGAGGAGTGTTTTAATTTGGGCTAAAATAGCTTATCTTGCGTGTGTTAGTTTGTTTTAAAACAAGTCTTATAAAACTCAACTGTATGTTTTCATATTATTGTCTTTATTTAACTAATAATCATGTAGATAGTGCCATTTTTTTTTAAAGTAGTTCTCGCGCCGCTATAGTAAATCTAGCGACACCTCGTCGTTTGTCTCAAGGAACAAAAACAATACATACATTACACTCAAAACAATAGGTAGGTACGTACAGTCAAAGATAAATAAGTTATTGTCAAAAAAATCGTTTTTTGGACAAGCTTTTGTAGCCGGCTGTACTTTTTTTGCACAATCCTCACATAATGTACATACAAACATTGCAAGTTAAATAAAAGCTTATAAAATAAATATCCGCACAAAGGTACAGAAATAATGTACAGTCGACGCCATAAGTATGTTTACACTTGAGTACCTCGTCACTTTACCCGCTATGACAATTTCAAATGGCAGTTTAAACATGACGCTAAATAGACAAGGTACTAAAGTGTAAACATATTTATGGCGTCGACTGTACATACTTTTGACCCTTTAAGGTGTATACATATTGGTGCCGTTGACTGTACCCTCTTTCGGCGGCAGTAGGGTCAGGGAATATTCATACGGAATTCATACAGGCTGTTATAAGTTTAAAAATAAAAATTAAATAGTTTTGTAAAAATACTGAAATATTTACAGTTACAGAAAAAAAGCGAGCTAGCAAATACAACGGTTGGGAAACGCTACATTTTGCCAAAAATATTTTTGCCAAGAGGCAGAATACCCTCAGGCACTGATGACAGAAGTGTGTAGAGAAGATTATTGTAGTAGTAAAATAATTAAATTCATTTTTATAGGACACTGACCGTCTTAGTTATCTTAGACGAGCGTCGCGGCGGGAAGCTACAGCGCTACAAACGCGTTCAAAGTCACGTCCACCAGCGACTAGCTTTATAGCTGGCGCATAGGGCCTGTTTACACGAGCTTAGGACTATACTTGACGACTTACCATTTGCACTTGATACAAACTCTTTGTTCTGTAGCTCGAGCGCAGACTTCCTAAAAGCATTTACTATTGAAATACGTGCTCTCAACCTATCCATAGCTAGAACCTACACATACATACATAAGCTCACGCCTTTATTCCCAGAGTGGGGTAGGTAGAACTACAGAATTACTAACAACTCTAAAAAGTTGTTAATAATTCTGTAACCACATTTTGCAGCTAGAACATCAAGAACTTCTCCTTTACACACGATGAGTACACCGAAGCCAACACGTCGATATACGTACGTATATAAACTTTTTACATACATACATACATAAACTCACGCCTTTATTCCCAGAGTGGGGTAGGCAGAGCTACAGAATTTCCAACAACTATAAAAACTTTTTGATAATTATGTAACCACATTTTGCACACTTAGGCGAAGATGTTTACCAGTTGTCGCGATGCCTCTTATATATATTTTTCCATGGTTGTGGCGTTACAACCTTTATATAAACTATGTTTATATACTTCATGCTATTCTCAGTTCTCTTGAAATAATAATTGGGGGTTAAATAGAGGCGTCGCGATTTGTCTAATAATATCAATATAACGTACCTTCCCATTATCCCTTTATTGTAACTCCCTTCGCTCCTTCCGCTGTGTACTCTCTCTCTCTTTACATCTGCTTCGCTCTTTGTTATGAATCTGCCAGGAGTCTGTCACCTCCTGTTGAAGTTAAAGTACCATGACCCTGATACTCAGTGTCCTAAGCACCTAGCAGCCCTATACTATATTATCAACATCATTATTATGAATTATTAATATAAAATAAATATGCAGTTATCTGCCCGAGACATTCACACCCTTTCATATAGGTAATACATATACCATACATGAAAGGATCTTCCCTACTAACTAGGGGGAATCGCATCCACGGGGATCTTTCCTATTACTAGGAGTAACCATATTCTCTCATCCACATAAAAAGGATCTTTCCTATTGCTAGGAGTAAACTTATTCTCACATCCACATAAAAAGGATCTTTCCTATTGCTAGGAGTAACCATATCCACACAACCGGATCTTCTCTACCAAGTAGAGGTATCTTACATCCACATAAAAAGGATCTTTCCTATTGCTAGGAGTAAACTTATTCTCTCATCCACATAAAAGGGATCTTTCCTATTGCTAGGAGTAAACTTATTCTCTCATCCATTAAAAAGGATCTTTCCTATTGCTAGGAGTAAACTTATTCTCTCATCCACATAAAAAGGATCTTTCCTATTGCTAGGAGTAAACTTATTCTCTCATCCACATAAAAAGGATCTTTCCTATTGCTAGGAGTAAACTTATTCTCTCATCCACATAAAAAGGATCTTTCCTATTGCTAGGAGTAAACTTATTCTCTCATCCACATAAAAAGGATCTTCCCTATGTTAATAGAGGTATCCCATCCACTCAACGGGATCTTCTCTATCAAATAGAGGTATCTCTCATCCACATAAAAAGGATCTTCCCTATGTTAATAGAGGTATCCCATCCACTCAACGGGATCTTCTCTATCAAATAGAGGTATCTCTCATCCACATAAAATGGATCTTCCCTATGCACGTAGGGGTATCTCTTGTAGACACATATATTATGCTTATACACTTAGGCACCTGAACAGCAACACAGGTGTCCAGATCTCTAAGCCATATACTTTCAATTCTTAGGGACTTAGGCTAGGAACTTAGATACCTAGACAGTTAGGTATTTAGTAGATACTTAGATACTTAGCTTTCATTATCCTCCGGTTAATGAAACACAGGATACTACACACACTATTCACACCACTTTAAAAGGTTTTACTTATTCCCTCCAATTCGAAATGAAGGTTACAAAAGGCGCTCACCACAGACAATACGGAATCATTAAAGTTGCCAGCGTTTAAATTACCTGTCAGACTAGCTGTGTCGCATCGTGTCATTTCGCGTCGTTTCGCGCTCGTCGCGACACTCCCCACAAAGGGCTGAAGAAGTGCACTCAGGTTACTTGTCCATATTTGAATTTTCTCAAGGGCTCGAGTGGCTGCAACTCTCCTTGGGCGAGCTTCGCGAAATTGTTCTAATGACTCAGATGTAGTATTTGACTTAGGCTCAGATGAAGTATTCGACTTAGGCTCATGTGAAGTATTTGACTTAGTTTGTTGGTTAGTTTCGTCAGGACTTAAGGTTACGGGTAAACTTTCCCTTATATTGTTATTGTCGTAGTGTGCTTGGATAATTTCGTCCTCATACAGGTCTTCAGTAAGGTCGCAAGCTGGTGTACTTTCTGTGGGGTTTTCTATATATGTATCGTCAATAGTACGTTCTGGAAACTTTAAATTGTCGTCATGAGTTTCTGGATCTGCTGGGGTCTTGATGCAATACTCTTCACCGTCTTCTATTTCAAGGGGATAGAGATGCGCAATCGATCTTTTAAATTCAGTATTACCTACTTTGACTTTAGCGACTCTACATTGACCGTCAGCACTCTCAGTTAAAGAAATTATCTTGCCTACTTTCCATCCTATCCGGTTCTTAGAATCACCTTTAATTTGCACAACTTGTCCCACTTTAGGAATTAATTTCGATGTTACCCTTGGCTCTCTATGTCCATGCCAATATCTCTCTCGTAAACTTGGAAGATAACGATTGGAAAACATTTCTTTAAACTCACTCAGAATGACAATACCTCTTTTCCAGCTATTGACAAGATCATTCTTAGTCGCGGTGGCATGAATTCCTGAAGGAGTTTCATCAGACATTTCCAATGTAATGCATTTCCCTATGGTAAGAAAATCAGAAGGTTTCAACACATGATCGATTTCATTATCGACACGTGTAAGAGGTCGAGTATTGATGACGGCTTCAATTTCCTTGACTACGGTAATTAGTTGTGTATCCTTCATCAGATGCTTCTGCAAGCTTCTTTTCATGCAGTTCTTAACTATCCCTATTAATCTTTCGTAAAATCCTCCATACCAAGGTGCCAGTTGTGGTATGAATCTCCAGTGTATTTCCTTATCAACACAATACTGTTTTTCTAATATTTCTGCCATCAATTTGAAGTGTGTTGCATTGTCTGATGTGATTAAATCTGGTACACCTCGACTGGATACCATCCTTCTTAATGCTAGTAATCCTTCATCAGCAGTCAGATCATTAACCACTTCAAGGTGAACTGCTCTTACAGCTAAACATGTATATAAACATATCCATCTTTTACAATTACCATTTCCGTTATTAATGATGAGCGGTCCCAAGTAATCCGTTCCAACATAAGTAAATGGAGAGCTATAGTTTACTCTTTCTGCTGGTAAGGCTGGTGTTGGTGGTAACTTGTATGGTCCCCCTCCATGTTTTAAGCAGTCGGGACATTTATTTATAATGCGTTGAACTTGAATCCTACCTTGTGGAATCCAATATGACTCCCGAATCCTGTCTAAAGTGTGATTAGCTCCTACGTGTTTATTGTCACAGTGTATTTTCATAATATTTTTATTAGTTAAATCCGTATTCTTCGGAATGAGCATAGGGTATCGTTTGTCAAACGGCCAATTCGCGTTCTGCATGCGACCTTTGCACCGTAGAACATCATCTATATCTTTGAATATTCCCAAATTTCGACTTAAACTTGTTACTCTTCCTTCTACTTCAAGAGGAAAGTATTCAGCCTGAAGTTTCTTTATTTCTTGAATTTTATTGTCCTGTGTAGCTTCAATCTGCTTGTTCAGTCTTTGCGTTGTTTCGTGTATAACCGTCACACTATCATCTTTATCCATGTTACCTACTTCCATCGGTTCTACGTCAAGCTCTTTCGTCAGACCCTCCCCAGTCAAGAAAGAATAAGTATCTCCTACTTTAGATGTATTTGGCCATGTATCCGAATTTTCATTAAGACATTGAGGGCCTTTAAGCCATTTCTCTTTATCCTCCTTCGAATAGGCTGGTCTGGTCCCAACGTCAGATGGATTGAACTCCGATGGAATATATTTTATTTCCAAATTTTGATTTTTCTTAATTTCTTCGATTCTTCTTGATACAAACGGTGGCAGTAATTTTTTCGACTTGCACCATTCTAAGGCTATTTGACTGTCAGTCCATAAGATCTGTTTTGATATTTTATGTTGAAGAAATTTAAGGACGAAGTTTATTAGCCTACTCCCTATTAACACTCCTAGCAGTTCAAGTCGTGGAATTTTAAGATTTTCTTGGTATTTTATTGGTACAAGACGTGATTTTCCAATTATAAAACTCTTTTTTGTACCGTTAACAAGAAAAACAGAAGCAGCGTATGCTTTCAGAGATGCATCTGTGAAACAGTGTAATTCATAGTTGTTTATATCCACATCCTTCATGTAGCATCTGTTTATCGATATCTCCTTGATACTATCGAGTTCTTCACGAATGATTAACCACTTGTCTGTCAATTCCTTTGATAAAGGTGAATCCCATTTGACTTTGGACTTCCAAAGCTCTTGTAAGAAGAGTTTAGCTGATAGGAGATGCGGTATTGCATATCCACAAGGATCGTAGACTGAAGCGATAATTTTTAAAACTCCTCTCTTCGTATTCAAGTTAGTGCTTGGATTCTGAAATCTTAATGAAAGTGTATCATTCTTAATATTCCAGTCCAAGCCAAGCACTTTAACAATTTCATCTTTACATGAATCAGGGATCGAACGCATAAATTCTTCAGAGTTAGAACTCCAATCTCTGAGGTTCATGGATATATCATTGAATGCTTCTTTACAGTCTCTGTAGAGGATTAATGCTTCTTGTGTCGACACGGAACCAGTAATGAGATTATCTACATAAATCTCGTTTGCTTTTTCTCTTATTCGCTGGTTGTCAGAATTTGCCAAGTGATGTTTAATAGTTGCGTTGAGCAAGAATGGGCTTGAGATAACACCAAAGGGAACTCTACAGAATCTTAGGTAAAGAAGATTATTTTTTGACACAGGTCTTGATGTGTCTTTAACCCATAGAAACCTTGTAACGTCACGGTCCTTGTCATGCAAGGCTATCTGTAAAAAAGCCTTTTCAATATCTGCAGATATCCCAATTCGGCTGCTTCTAAATTTGAGAAGTAAACCAGTAAGGTCTTCAAGCATAAGAGGTCCACGATATAAGCATTGATTTAAGCTCTTGTTATTATTGCACTTAGAACTTGCGTCATACACGATCCTAGTAGGTTTCCCTGGATGTTGTACTCCGTGGTGTGGTAAATAGTGTATTACATTATTTGAGGATATCTTCGTTGACTGCGGTACCCTGTGAATCCAATACACTGTATCTGGCAGATACAGTGTTTTGAATTAACAACTTTCATTCTATAGAATAAAAGTTGTTAATTCAAAACACTATTATCTGCAGATACAGTGTATTGGATTCACAGGGTACTGCGGTAGAACTTCAATGATGCCTCTATCCATTTGTTCCTTTAAAGTTTTGTCGTATTCTAATAGAGTCTGCTCATTCATACGTTTAATTAAGCTTGTCAATCGACCAAGAGCTAAACCAAAATTACTTGGTAAATCTGGAGGATAATCTATCCACGGCCAGCTTACAGTGTATCTATCATTAATTATCTGTGTAGTCTCATTAAAGTATTGAATAGCTGCATCATCTCTATTTGCTTTAGGAGAATCAGTTATTCCTATGGACTCTAATTCCCATAATTTCTTTATGTCTCCATTGTCTAAAGGTGGATCAGGATGATTTAAACCAATTTCACTGCTCGTTTGTGCGTATGTTATGACTGATAATTCCTGTATGTGTTCTAATTTTGCCTGACCACTGACTATCCAACCAAACGCTGTATTAACCAGGAACAAATTTTCACCTAACTTTATCTTATCTTCATAGATATTGGAGAAGTAAAAGTCATTTCCTATGAGTATATTTAACTGATCATTCAGAGATCCATCATCAGCTAAAATTAATGAGTCTTGCACATTGCAAAGTTCTTGATGCGGTATGCCTCCTCGTGAAATAAATTCAACGCAGTTTGCTTGAATAATAACTACATTACTAGTCTGTGTTTGCATTTGTAATTTAACAACAGGACTGTGTATCTCTTGCGGTTTTTCTGCACCAAATGTAAAGATGGTTAATATACTTTTTTCCTCAATAGGCAGCTTCAAGTCCTTTGCAACTTTCCAAGTAATATAAGATCTTTGTGAACCTGAATCTAGTAATACTCTACATTTAACTTGATTAGATATATCTCCTACTCTACTAACGTATACTATTGCTGTTTGTAGGATAGTTGGTCTTCTCGCGTTAATGACCATTGAACTTACTGGATCTGTCATTGTGGTGTTTTCTTTTTCTGAACATTGTAAAAATTTTGAGGGCAAAGCGCTTTATTATGTCTTTTCGAATTGCAATGTGCACACTCTCTAATATATCTACAATATCTGTTGGTATGGCCTTCTTGGAAGCAAACAAAACAGCGGTTCTCCAGTTTCAACTTCCTGTCAGAAATTGTCTTAAATTTGTCACATGAATCATTGTAATGTGTACCTTTGCAAAAAATACAAGTTATACTTCTAATCTTCTTCTGAGAATAAGGGTTTTCTTTTGTTTTATCCTGAATTTCTTCAAACTTTCTTTTAATTGGAAATGTATTCTCTCTTCTACTCTGAGTACTATTTTTTCTATTAAACCTATCTCTTTGATTGACAAGTCTATGTTCAAACTTCATTTGCTTTGCCTGCGTATGAAGAGCTTCTACAGTGCAGCTTTCTATATCGTTGGAAATTTTCTTCTGTGATATTCTTTCAGCATCTTCCCTTGCAGTTATTGTTTTTTCCAGCTGACTTCTTATTTCTTGGATTGACTCTGTATTTCCATTTAATTTAATCTCATAAATTAATTCTGAAGGAAACTTTTCCATAATTAGGAAGCGAAGATGGTTATGACTAATATCCTCTCCGAGTGATTCTAGTATTCTGAGATGTCTCTCTATTTCATTAAGAATTTGCCGGCAATCTGTAGCAGTATTAACAGCCGTATTAATTTTGTAAAGTGTTGAATAGTGGGCATCAATGAGATAAGAAGTTTTTCCATACCTCTCTTTCAGAGTATCCAATGCTATCCTATAGTTCTTATTTGTTGTCTCCAGTCCATCAATAGCTTTCTTTGCTTCGCCTCTTAAAGAAACTTTAAGATATGACAGCTTGTCAACATCGGACAAACTTTTTGAGTCAATGTTAGAACTAAATTGATCCCAAAACTGGTGCCAGTTCAAAATATCTCCGTCAAACTCTGGTAAATTAAGTTTTGGTAGTTTACTTTATATATTTGCTGGAAAATTGTTTTTACTGTCCTTTAATTTTATTTCCAAAAGAATCTGACTAATCTTGACACTTAGTTCTGCCAACACGTCTTCAGCTTCTAGCTGAGTCACACTCATTTGCGAGATGTCATCCGAGGAAGGAGTTGTAACCAAACGGAAATATTCATTTAAGTCACTACTAAATCTTCGCACTGAAGCTTCTAATTTACTATGAGCAACTTGGCCTAGCATAAGGTTTTCGCTAGACAAAATACTTGGTATATTGCTAATGTCGTTTTTCATCTTATCATGAATGAGCCTAAGCCTAGTCAACAAAATCTCGTCCATGTTCAAAGTGTCTAGTCCTGTAATGCCCATAAATAAAATCCTATAAATTCCTATATCTTATTTAAACCATTATCATGGGCTGTCAATTTTATTTGTAATAAAATATTTTAATTATTATTTATCATGACAAATTATCATTCAGAACCAACTCGCTGAAACTTGAAACAGCTGTTCAACAAGTTCATATTAAAAAGATGTCAATTTACAGGTATTCATTTTATAGATGCATAAACAATATTAATTCTTTTTAAATATTGCACTTATTTATGGGTTAACATTTAATCATTAGGTACCAAATAATAATTACAAAAAATATAATTTACGAATATCAAATAAATCACTACTCTTATTATATTAGCAGTACTTAGTGATTCACAAATAATTGACAGCAACCAAACTTCAACAAAAGTTTTTGCTTATAAATTTTATCATTAAATAAGCAATCATATAATTTAATTCGTTTTCTTCGAATGCTACATGTATAGGTATTTAAATTCTAGAACAAAGTTTGTTTACATTTATCAATGACTGTACCAGCTTCTCAAATGTCTTTGTTTTCTAATTTATCTAATTTTAATTGTTTCATTTATATTTTCTATTATTAATTTTAGTTAGCAAAAAAAAAACTATTTTCAACAAACACTATATTTATATTTGAAATTAATTACTTCACAAGAATTCCCTTTTCACTGTACACCTATTTAACACACAACTCCTGTAAAAAATATTACCTACACAAAAACATCACATGGGTTAAAACGACAATTCAAAAAATATATAAATCAAATTTACATAAAACAGTTTGTCACTCAAAATTAATGTATGTAGATTATACCCTATGTACACGGGTATACTGTTTTATTAGTAAGCGCCCTTATCATCACAACGTAAAGTTCGATGAATAAATAGTGTTCTCAATCAAGTAAATTGTACTTAATGCTTCTACTTCAATAATATTTATAAAGATTTTATAAATACACATCCATACATACACGTATCTTAGTTAAAAAACGCGAGGTACAATCGTAAGTAATTGGCAGGTCAGAAATAAACATAGGTTATAAGAAAGTCTAGAATAATGTTACAAATTCTAGAAAGTTCTGCCTTAGTAAAGGAATAAAAATATTTTTATCAACCATATTTCATTAGCATAAGGTTCACTTTGCCTAAATGATGTTAAGTTTTTTCACAATTAAAAAATAATGAAACTTTGTTCGAAATTCTTTGTTATACTGTACTTAATATAATTATGTCCAAAGGATATCTAAATTTTGTGGATTCCACACGATTCAATCAAAATTACACAAAATTTTGTGTTAAACATAGTGACGGCGGAAGGTAGTGCCTACTTAAAAGCACTAAGCTATGCGACCGAAGCTCCGCCATGCACCCTGACATGGCCGCCGTTCGGTTTTAGAGTCACAAAGTAATTTAAAGATTTAGATATGTACTTTTGAGGTAATAGGAAAGATCTATACAAATATAACAGACTTACCGGGGATATACTTGATTCAAGTTGGTCTCATTCGAGGTTAAAAACTTAATAAAGTTTATGCGTCTAGTCCAAGTTAAGTACTTATATGGGTATAATCCATTTTCTATCCAGTTTTCACCGTAATCCAATCACAGTAGTATTGCCCAATAAACACACTTTCAAACTCACTTATATCTTATTAACAGAGCCAAGGCGGCTTTCTAAAAAAATAAATTTCCTTTTACCAACCAATTCTCTGAACTCTCAGTAGGTACAGTAATTCTCAAAGGCGGTGTAGGTATTCGCGCCGGCCGGCGTAGCGTAGGAAAATGTGCAATGGCCAACTTAACGAGTTAGAATATTTTGACCAATTGGCTAAATTTAAATAACAAATAATATGTTTTTATTTGAAACTATATTACATAAATAATGTTATTAATTATATCATCATATAATACCATGTTAATGGGAAAACTAAGCAATATTTTAGTTTTCTAAAATAAACAAGTGAACGAAATTAAAATCTACTTCCGTTGTTTTCGTTTTTTGGTAATGGCGTGCCTGTGTAACCTTTTGTTTCCCGCTTCCGTTCGGTGACCGGATGCGTGAACGAAATTTATTTCCAGTAAGTTTCCTTCTTAACTAACAAAACATAAATTGTTTAACCTTATTTACTTTATAGTAATTTCATCTTAATGCTAATCATAATATTAAATAAAATAAAACTTAAAATTACAATTGTTTAGCATAAGTTACTTTTACTTCGTAAACAAATATCCTCGCGGCTCGCTTATTTTCAGTACTAGTAACGCCATCTATGATCGGTCATCGTCAGTATACGAAGTGCTTTAAATGATATTAATGCCTCATTTTGCCGCTTGTGGCAATGTCGTATCTATCGCAACATCCAAAAGTATCGCTGCCTGTGGTGAACTATGTAAACTTCCGTTTAGAACGACAACAAAATAAGACCAAACAAGTGTGTTGGTAATCATTGTTATACCTACAAATTTCCTTAAATATTTTTTTATTAATAAAATTAAAACGCTTGTGGAAGGTGAAGGGAGTTACACTTTCAATCTCATGTGCTTGAGTTTATTACTTATTACGCATAAACATCATGCCTAAAATTCTGTTATTCATAACAATTTGGTGCTTTCTAGGTTCTTTTGCCATCTCAGCTTTTCTTCACCATGTCGCGTTGCCTCTTATATATATTTTTCCATGGTTGTGGCGTTACAACCTTTATATAAACTATGTTTATATACTTCATGCTATTCTCAGTTCTCTTGAAATAATAATTGGGGGTTAAATAGAGGCGTCGCGATTTGTCTAATAATATCAATATAACGTACCTTCCCATTATCCCTTTATTGTAACTCCCTTCGCTCCTTCCGCTGTGTACTCTCTCTCTCTTTACATCTGCTTCGCTCTTTGTTATGAATCTGCCAGGAGTCTGTCACCTCCTGTTGAAGTTAAAGTACCATGACCCTGATACTCAGTGTCCTAAGCACCTAGCAGCCCTATACTATATTATCAACATCATTATTATGAAATATTAATATAAAATAAATATGCAGTTATCTGCCCGAGACATTCACACCCTTTCATATAGGTAATACATATACCATACATGAAAGGATCTTCCCTACTAACTAGGGGGAATCGCATCCACGGGGATCTTTCCTATTACTAGGAGTAACCATATTCTCTCATCCACATAAAAAGGATCTTTCCTATTGCTAGGAGTAAACTTATTCTCACATCCACATAAAAAGGATCTTTCCTATTGCTAGGAGTAACCATATCCACACAACCGGATCTTCTCTACCAAGTAGAGGTATCTTACATCCACATAAAAAGGATCTTTCCTATTGCTAGGAGTAAACTTATTCTCTCATCCACATAAAAGGGATCTTTCCTATTGCTAGGAGTAAACTTATTCTCTCATCCATTAAAAAGGATCTTTCCTATTGCTAGGAGTAAACTTATTCTCTCATCCACATAAAAAGGATCTTTCCTATTGCTAGGAGTAAACTTATTCTCTCATCCACATAAAAAGGATCTTTCCTATTGCTAGGAGTAAACTTATTCTCTCATCCACATAAAAAGGATCTTTCCTATTGCTAGGAGTAAACTTATTCTCTCATCCACATAAAAAGGATCTCCCCTATGTTAATAGAGGTATCCCATCCACTCAACGGGATCTTCTCTATCAAATAGAGGTATCTCTCATCCACATAAAAAGGATCTTCCCTATGTTAATAGAGGTATCCCATCCACTCAACGGGATCTTCTCTATCAAATAGAGGTATCTCTCATCCACATAAAATGGATCTTCCCTATGCACGTAGGGGTATCTCTTGTAGACACATATATTATGCTTATACACTTAGGCACCTGAACAGCAACACAGGTGTCCAGATCTCTAAGCCATATACTTTCAATTCTTAGGGACTTAGGCTAGGAACTTAGATACCTAGACAGTTAGGTATTTAGTAGATACTTAGATACTTAGCTTTCATTATCCTCCGGTTAATGAAACACAGGATACTACACACACTATTCACACCACTTTAAAAGGTTTTACTTATTCCCTCCAATTCGAAATGAAGGTTACAAAAGGCGCTCACCACAGACAATACGGAATCATTAAAGTTGCCAGCGTTTAAATTACCTGTCAGACTAGCTGTGTCGCATCGTGTCATTTCGCGTCGTTTCGCGCTCGTCGCGACACCAGTGTATTAGTGACAGATTGCAAGCCCATCGCCTAACAGTACTACACGCCTTTATAAACTTTTTATTGCACAGAAAAACAAATAAATGCAAATTCGTACATAAGATTACCAACTTTAACACAATCGATCAACGTCAAATTTTAGCGTTCACGGACACTGAGTGTTTTTATCAATTTTCAGACATTAAGATAACCTAAAAGCCTAACCCCCATACTTTAAACGTGGAATAAGCTTGGAATAGTTTATGCCATGCTTTGTCACTTTCTGTCAGATGCAAATGTCACAATTACAGATAAGAACAAAGCATGGTATAAACTATTTTCCAATCTTATTCCACGTTTATAAGTGAGGGGGTTAGTGGGATTGGGCAGAGCACGTCGCTCGCAGACAGATGTCCAATGGAGGCCAAAGAATTCTCTAGTGGCGTCCGCGCATCGGAAGACGCAGCGTGGGTGGAGCTTC
Source organism: Acleris laterana (assembly GCA_963966035.1). Classification (NCBI taxonomy): domain Eukaryota; kingdom Metazoa; phylum Arthropoda; class Insecta; order Lepidoptera; family Tortricidae; genus Acleris; species Acleris laterana. The sequence goes on from OZ014449.1 coordinate 17,320,418, forward strand.
AACGAGGAGAACCGATGACGCGGCTAAGGTTGGAAAACCGAAGGATGCAAGCGTCGCAGGTCCAGTCCTTTGTAACAAACCCCTGGGAGAGGCCTATGTCCAGCATGGGGGGCACCCAGTGGTGGCATAGTCATCAGCCCACGGTGCCCCCGTTAACAGCGTTTGTGGATTGTGGGTTCCACCTCAGCTCGAGTCCGTCATACCCCCCCCCCCCATTAGGGGGACGCGTTAATGCATTTCCTCTCCGTCAAAAAAAAAAGGCCTATGTCCAGCAGTGGTTGCCTTTCGACTGAAATGATCGAACGATATCTTATTACTTACCACTTAATAGTTTAGTGCTAAGCCCGTCTAAACTGGGCTCTCAACAGACGTTAAGTCCGCAGCGACCCCCGCCCGTCGTAAAAGTCACACAAACAACCCCTCTGGCGTATTATGAACTTTTAAGCCATCCAAGCTGCGAGCACTATATGCGACAAAACTACTCTTATACAACATTATGTATTTGTCTAATAAAAATTCTATGTTTTGCACGCGATTTTGTTCGCATGTTGTCAATTCATTAATTAAATAAATGTTTAAGCCTTATTTTAAGGAAACCTAACGTAACCGACAAACATGAGTAATATGAAAAAAATATCTTGTTTTTTTTTTAAAGTTCAATAACAAATTATTATACAAACCAAATAAACACTGCTACTTACTTACCGTAAAACTACACAACTATGGTCCTGGCCTAAAATAAAAGTCCAATTTTACTTATCACATTATTCTAAAAATATGATAGCTTTAGCTTGAGTTCAAAGCAATCGATTTTAGGCTAAACAGTACATATACCCTGCAATAATAGCCGTAAGGTATCATACTTTAGTTAGATTAATGTAATGAGGAAAATTGGACTAAATATTGTTACAGACGACGCACTGGCCTAGTGGGTAGTGACCCTGCCTACGAAGCTAGCGGCCCTGGGTTCGAATCCCGGTAAGGGCAGATATTTGTGTGATGAGCGCGAATATTTGTTCCTGAGTCATGGATGTTTTGTATGTATTTAAGTATATATTTCTCTATATAAGTATTTATATCGTTGTCTAGTACCCATAGTACAAGCCTAGAGCTTAGTTTGGGACTAGGTCAATTGGTGTGAGATTGTCCCCTTATATTTATTATTTATTATTATTATAGTTGTGTAGTTATACGGTACAAATTAATGTCAGGAAACAGTCCGACATATGTGAGTTCTCACTCACGCAGGTTTGTGTCATTAGTATAATGGCTCGAACTAGTTTATTTTTTATAAATGATATTTCATTTAATAATTTTTTTTTAATCATCGCATCGAGTGTCACTGGATAGGTACTCGGCTCATTCCGCTGGCTTGCGACCGGATCCCCTGACTATGTCAATGTAAATCCGCCTTAATGCTGCAAGTTACGACCTCGAGTCAGTGTCAACATGGCTTTATGCAAAGCTGCCTTATTTGATACCCTTAGTAGGCCCTTTTGGCCCAGTGAGTTCTTCATGATAAGATTATCCTTCATGTTATCAAAGAGGACTGGCTCAAAAGGTCTACATTCTTGAGGGGTGTAATGCCATTGTTTATATGTGCGTCATCTTATCTTATTTAAATAGAGAAGTTTCTGATATTTTTCGAAGCAGTGTTTTTCTATTTATATTCTTTTATCGGTTTTTTGTTCTGTGTACAATAAGAATTTACGTATTAGTACCATCTGTGCAAATCAAACACCCAATTCTAAGACAACTCAAAAGAGATGAATAAGAACCTAGTCTTTGTCCAGCAGTGAGTAGGTATTATCGGGTAACATTATGTGGACTACAATTATTAAAAGTACGTGATCCCAAAAACAGTAAATTAGATAAAAATAACCATGAAACCTCACATCATAAAGTCACTGTTAACCCGAAAGGAAAAGGCATACATGTAAAAAGGCGTTAAATAAAAACAAAACACGTATTAATTTAAATTGCAAAGTATTCATAAAATAAGAACCCTCTTTCACAGTCAAATGGGCACTGCCAGTTCAGGGCCCTGCTCCCTGATCTGCGTACAAAGTTGACCCATTTTAAGGTCTTGGGCCTCATATGTTAAACGTAAAACCTCTAACCAACTCAATTGCAAAGAAAGCGATAAAATGCGCTATAAACCGTCCGACTAACTCACTTCAGCTTTGCGTGCACACGTGTGTGTAAACATGTACAGTTGTAAAAACCAGATGTATCCACTTCTAGTCCTTATTACAATGCAATTAAAAGTGGGTAGATTTGTAGTCGACTGTACAGATACGACTGTCATAACTCTGCCGCCTATAAGAAAAATGCAGTAGGTATAAGAGTATAAAGTCCTTATACGCTACTACCTTTGTGTTTTGATCGGTTGAACTAACATTCAATCTCATACGAGTGCCGTAACGTGCACGTGTGTGTCAATCTTGACCTGATTCATTGTCGTGTTGGCGTTCCTACTACACACAGCCAGCGCAACCTCTAAGTGAGTGAACTATAATAAAAGTGCAACGACCCGAGGCGACATACTACATATGCCGACGTAAGTAAAACGCGAAAAACGGCTCTTTTTATTCTAATAGAATGCCCATTGATGGGTCATCAAACCAGTCCAGGCGATAAATATTACCTCTTTGAAAAAAAGGCATATCCGTTTCTGAAACAAGTAAAGCATATTCAACCATATCTATAGTTACATAAGGATATATATTGTAAGACTTTTCAATCACAGATAGCCTGTTTATAAGCTAGGTAGGTAGAATAGCTGGTCGATTAATAGCCACTTAAAAGAAGCACACCCGCAAAACTCCATTTTACTGGCATAGTTTATGGCTCATTCGCCGAATCGTCTTTACATAAATCTCAATGAGGACTTAATAAACTTAACGGCCTGTCTATTAGGGCTCTAATTACTTTGCGAAGGGCCTAGACTATTAAATAGGCAATCGATTTTACCTTTATAGTGGCAGAGGTTAAGTTTTAAATACTGAAGTACCAACGGAATTGTCAGGAGTCAATACGGTAGAAATGGGAGGTCCCTGAAACGACATTTTGGGATTTTAGCAGAAGCAGTGTTTGTATCTTTGTTTAGGTCAAATCTTGGTCCCGTTAGTGGAATCTGATGAGAGCCTCGCATATATAAAACGCAATATTATGGTATCTAAAAGCTTAAGCTTGTTTGGACTCATTACTCGCAAAATAAAGTACAGTCGGCAATAAAAGTTTGTTCCAAAAAAAATAACTCACTTTATTGGTGGTTTCACAATGAACATAATTAAAATTAAAAATAAAAGTAATTTATTCAGTAACTTAAAATATTTAACAATATCTGAGCCGATGCCTCTTTTTATGTATAGGTACTTACTTAGTACCTGTATTAAGAGACGGCTCTTCCGTAAAATTATTATGGTAAGTACATAGTTATGTAATAAAAATACAAACATACATACATTAAATCACGCCTGTTTCCCAGAGGGGTAGGCAGAGACCACTTCTTTCCACTTGCTACGATCCTGACAAAATTCTTTCACCTCTTCCACACTCATACATCGAGTCATACACGCACGTCGGTTTCGGGTACTTAAGATTCGGCCCTTTTCCCTGGTAAAAATAAAAGAAACAAAATTAAGGTAGGTAGTACTTTTTTTTTTTGACAATCACACACCAATTGAACTAGTCCCAAACTAAGCTCTAGGCTTGTACTATGGGTACTAGACAACGATATAAATACTTATATAGAGAAATATATACTTAAATACATAGAGAAAACATCCATGACTCAGGAACAAATATCTCTCAGCTCATCACACAAATGGGTAAAAATCAAAATAAATGTCCAGTTAAAGAGAGTTTTGTCACCGTCACGAAACTGTTGGTTAACGTCAAACATACGTCAATTGTAATGAAATTGTAAGTTAGACATCATTTAAGTGACACTTAAATAGCGTCCTTATGAACATTTATTTTGATTTTTACCCAAATATCTGCCCTTACCGGGATTCGAACCCAGGACCACTAGCTTCGTAAGCAGGGTCACTACCCACTAGGCCAGCGCGTCGTCAAAATCAACCTATACCAATTTCGCTTTCCCGTTTTCTAGGCCGATTTTATAAATATATATAAATATTTGGTTGAGAAATGTTATTTAGAAATCCCTGCATATTCCCTATTCAAGCTTGCTTAGGTAAATATAACTTTCGAGCCGGAGTTGAGATGCCTACTTATCTGTATTTATTTTGCACTGCTGTGAGCGCACTACGCACCCGGTTATCCCCCCACAGCCTACACGAGCGTAGTCTGTAATTTGCTTAGAAAAGCCTATAATCTTATTTTATTAGATCATATAGTTTACGTCATCTTGCCCACTGATGCGCGGACTGGCGGACAGTTCGCTGCTTTATGACAGACCTCGTTATAAATGGCAATACTGTTAAGGTTGATAATGCTAAGGACTATAAAGTTTTGTTTATTTGCAATTCAGTTTGCGTTTTTGTTTTATTGACTCTCAAAATCGGGCCACTTTTCTGCAATCCAACCTCTATGAGAGATCTTTCATGTTTTTTCCGTGATAGTGTAAAATAAGGGAATTTAAAAATCTTTATTGTTATTGAATACACAAAGCCTACCCAAATATGGGGTGGAAAGTTTGTCTCTCTAAGAGGCTACCAGAGGCCTCTATTCTAGAGGTACAAGGCAAAACAGTCTTTGACATGTTGTCGTATAGTCAACGCTATGATAGCAGTTATTTAATTCACAGTAATGGCAGCCGAAAAAAAAAAGATAAAAGATATTTATTCAGTAAGTAGCCCGCACGGGCACTTTTACACGTCAAAAATCTACCAGCGCTTCGCAAGAGACCACTGCTGAGAAGAAACGCCGCAAGAAACTAAACAGTTAGTCGTTTTTTAAATATACAATATAAAACTTAACCTAGAATTTTTTATAACAATGAATCTAACATACGATAAGAAATAAATGTATTCACGCGTAGTTGAGCAGGAAAATGTGTCAAAACTCTGAATTTTCTCCAGGACTAATTAGTAGTAAGTAATAGAAAAATAATTATAAAAATTATACTTAATTATGATGGTAAAGGCAAACTAAATACATAAAAAGTTTCGATACATTCTCCTACTGAAACCGTGTCCCCTAGACAATATACAATGTTTACATATTTCTTATGACTAAGTTATTATTAAAAACAATAACATAATAACATATCAAAGGCAATATGGTTTTACTCAGTAGAATCAGTTTTACAAATGTATAATCCCCTAAAAATCCAATAAAGTCTTTAAAGAAACCCCATCTATTAGATGCTTCTTTATGGCGTCAGGCTGGAATAAATAAACAAGCAATAAGTAAGTAACATCTCTATATCCAAAATGTCCGCAAGAATACAGTTTTCCTCGCGCAGTCCAATACAAATATGAAGTTGTACAGATACTGCGAATGTCGGCAACATCCCGACCCTTTGTGAACGGCGTGTTAATAGAAATATCATATCGCCCAAATATTTTCCTTCGACAGTAAAGGAACACAACGTGGACAGTCCGCAGTATGTAAGATTTTTCAATTTTCTATTCATCATTATTCTCTAAATGTTTGAAATTCATACAGAAAGAGTCTCCCTTAGGTTCACGATAGAAGTACTCCTTCTACTACCTATTTAGTCGCGGACTAATTGTGCTGTTCTAACGGCTCAGCGAGTCTAGATAAATACGATAGCTAGCGAGTTTTAAAAACTAATACGATGTCGAAAATCGGTAACGATCGCAGAGTGCATCTCGCACTGTGTTCTTGGTACCAACATTTTAATTTTTACCATTTCCTGATTTTCCTACTGGGTTGAACTAAGTCTCATTGTATGTCTTTATCCAGATCACAGCTTTACAAGCTTACTGTCAACAAGATAAGTTTGTATTTATCTATTTTTCTCAATTAGCTTCAGTACCCATCAATACGCCAACTGAGAAAGCAAGACAAATACGAAATTATCCGACCAATAACGATGGGAAAGGATTATTCACTACATCTGTACAATTTTTGGCACTTGGTAACACAAACAAATAAAAAAATGTTTACCTACTGATAAATTGTGTTGTTACTGTATTCCTTCCAACATGGCGGCGGCGACCCTCGATATTGCAACACCTGTACCGCCGACAATTGTGCCGAAGTGTCAACCCTAATAACTTTACCTCTTGGCTCCAAACAGCTTGGGAATACAAAGGCTTTATCCGCACCTACGACTAGTTTTTATCCTCCAACGCAAAAATAGGGATGTTGTTATACTATTTTTCATATCTTGTTGTGCGTGTGACCTATTGAAATTTTGTAACCGATTAAGCAGTCAACTAGCTTTAAAAAATACGTATCCAAGATTTAAAAAAAAATCATTGTTTTAAAAACAAATTATGAAAAAGTATGCACATATTTTATGGAACTTAAAATAAAACACATGAACTACTTTTACTTCTCTATGCGAAATCGATAACATTTCCTTTAACCTTACAGATAATTGACAAAAAATAGCGTCCCGCGTTTAATACGGTATTTGACTAAAGTCAAATCAGCTTCTTTTTATGAAACATCAAAAACACTCCGTTACTATGGAATTTATAGGGGTAACTATCTTGTGACGTCACAATCAAACAGCGTCCTTATTGTAGGAGTTTATGAATTTAAAAATCTTAAAATAGCAAACATAATAAAAGATTGATGTTTTCCTAGTATTTTTATAATGTTTATCTGTTGTTAATGAAAAAGTAATTTGATGAAATCAAAATACCCTGCCACATGACATCTGTCACGGGATATTAAGATACGAAAAATATTAAAGCTTAACGCTGCCGTAATATCAAAGGAATAGTATAACGCATTTTAAATTGAATGTGGTCACCAATAGAGTATAGAATGCTTTGATTAATACATTACTGATATAGCCACATTTGACAATAGGGCCGAGATTCTAGGCGGTAAAAACTATATCGTATTTAACCTGTTATCGTATTGTTAACGTTTTGATAGCTCTTATTTACTTGTTGGACAACCCTCTGTACTCAGTAGACGAACGAGTACATGGAATTAATTCTGTAGCTCTAGTGTATGACATTTTTCTTATAACTTTTGTACCTTTTTTTGTGACTATTGCATATTTTTGACCGTTATTTTATTTTATTTCATGTTATTTTTACATTATTAAGACGATCCCTATTGGTGAAATGATTTGTATTATTAATTTTAATTTTATTATCTTATTAGTTTTTGACAATCATGATGCGATACTTTTAATTTTGACATGGTAATGCAAACTTATATTGTAATTTGTTTCATGAAATAAATAAACTAAACTAAACTAAACTTGACAGTAATGGCGGCTGCCTTAAAAACAATACCATACCCGCGTCACTATTGCCTAACGCACTCGCAATCTCAATTGGCTTCAAAGCGGAACAATTGTTTTCATTTTGTTCGATTCGATTCGATTTTCAAAATGAAAACAATTGCGAATGCGAGTGCGTTAAGCAATAGCCCCTCTGGTTTAACGCGATACGGTTTCTACCACCTAGAATAAAGCAATATTGTTACCCGGGTAGAATCGGGCTCTGCGCGTACCCACGTACTACGGCGGGCTTTATTAGATCAATGTTTCAAGATGGCTACGAACTAGGGCTACGGCGTAGCACGGCAACCGCGTAGCTCGCCGTCCCCGCTCGCAAAATTAAATGTAATATTTACATTTGATATTTTTTACTTTTGGGGTGTTATTTTCTTAAAAATGACTTTGGGTCGGTCGAACGAGTGAACGCGGCGCGGCGAGTTTTATTAGTCCCGTCAGAGTGTACAAAATACATTTTAGCGCGTGCATTCTCAATTAGGTAGCCATACGTTCGATCGTTCGACAGAAACCCTGTTTTGCAAGGGATGCCCTGCGCTGACCCTAGATGATTTTGATAAGGGCAAGGAGTCACGGAAGGATTGGTGTCAGCGATGTCATCTTCAATGTGAGAAGGTGTGTCTTACCTGTCGTTAGTCTGAATTGCGTCAAGACCTGATTTTATGTCTCGTTAAAATTTGACACATTTTGTCCGCAGCAAACGTCAAATTTTAACGACACGTAAGGGAAACGATTCGTTTCTTGAATATTGGAACCGGGCATTAAGCAGCTTTATAACCCCTCCAAGACAAGCAAACTACAACTTACTAGCCCACAACGTTCGTATAGCAACCATGACAGAAACATTAAAATATCATTGTACTGTTAAGAGTCTCTAGCTCAATATTTACCAGTCCCCAAAGTTAACGCCAACCCTTTTGCTCCTAGTGCCCAATTTAATGGAGCGAGTAGGATGAAACATCTGACTTTGTGGGAATAGACCTCCCGAGACGCGTGTAAGCCACTTTGCGGGCAGCCCGGACACGTTCCGACTCGTTACCCTCCCCCCTCTCCAACCCCCACATTAACTTGGATTAATGGACCTTTTTGCAAAGCCGAGGGAATGTTAATTTTACAAAGTGTAAATTATGTTTTGAGGGTAATTAAAATAGACAGGGCTTTAATTAGAGAAAATAAAGTCAAAATACGTTTGACAATTACAATCTTGTACAGTCACCATTCATAATATACACTCACCGACAAAAAAACCCACCTCTTTTGCTCATAAAACTGTTAAGAGTTAAGTACAAGTTCTTAAATAAGAGAGTAATGTCAAAAATACTCAACGTACTTCGATGTAGCTTGTAGTGTCTTATTGCTAATTAACTTAGGTTCAAAATGACCAATAAATATGTCTTTTTTTTGAGATATTCTAAAGACAACAAAAAAAACCATAACTTTGAAAGTCCTACTAAATACATTCGTTTTCTACGAACGTTATATATATATGGATATTCGGGTGCATTTGGAAAGAAATACGCCCTTTAAAAACAATATTTGATAGCTATTTAAGACCTACGTCAATTAGCAACAAACCTATAATTGACATCAAAATTGGTTAAGAATTTTTGAAGTTACTTTCTGGTTTTTAAATTTAGGTTTATAAACTGTTGTATGAACAAAAGACGGTTGGGCGAGTATTATTGCCGGCGAGTGTATTATCCAACATGTTTTTATTGATGTTGACTGTACAATCAACACACATTAAAATAGATTATGTAGCAGCGGGAGTGTAAATGACAAGAAATGAATTAAAATTTACGACTCTTCCTTAACCTTATTACAGTGGTGGTAAGACCTGGTGCAGGGTCCGTCAGAATCTCATTCTACATCCACTGCGAAGCCAGGAGTTCGATTTGTGGTGTTCTGGTGTGGAAATAAGACAACAAGTGAAGTGACTAGCATTATCTCTATCTTACACTCGTATTTATAGTCAAGAAAAGTAATTACTTGAGTAAAAGTAATGACTTAAGCAACGATTTTTATATGACTTTTGACACTAGTAATACTCAAGTAATTACTTTTCTTCACTATAAATACAGGTGTTAGTCCTCAGGATTGGCATTTTGTACAATCTGAAATTTAATTTCCATTTAAAAAAAATATGATTGAAGTCGTCAATGTCATTAGTTGACTAATAGAAAAGTCAACTTTATTGTACTAGAATATCAGATTGACTTTGGACCTAAGTTGGGTCACTTAAAAAGTTTTGTCTGTGGCATGAATACCCAACACAAGGGTTAGGTTCGTAAGGACTAGATTACAAAATGACTATGTAAGCAAAACGATTTAGTTTCATAAGATCTTGGTTGCAAAACGTCTAATTGTGTCAATCGTCCTATAGTAGAATGCCTGGGTTGAAGATTGGACTTAGTTCTAACGCTTTGTTTTTTTACCAAAATTTCCCAAATAACAAAATTACCACAACAGAACGCACTAGTTAAACGACTAGGTAGGCAAAGACTTTTTGCTTACTAGGGCATAGTACAAAAAAGGCGTTTTGTTTAGTTGATCGCTATGCAACAACGACGATTTGCTTACATAGTCGTTTTGCAATGTAGTATTTACGAACCTAACCCAAATCTTTAATATTTTAATACACTGGTAGACCCCAATCAGTGTTATATATTTGCGCACACGGTAAAGTAGTACGGTCACGAGCGTTAATTTGGGACCCATTTCAAGAAAAATATGGTTGAAACCGTCAATGTCATTAGAGATGTCAAGTTATTTGTAACTTTTAGGAAACTCAACGTTATTGTTGTAGAATGTCAGATTGACTTTGAACCTAAGGTGGGTAACAAATTAAATCTCGTGACTGTAGTATTCCTCGATCAGGACCGACGATCACGAGACGACGACGTAGCGTAGTCGTAGCTATCGGAGTTCAAGAAATGAGTCATGTCTTGGTCGGAGCCGTTATAAAGATATCTTGATAGTACCGGCGTATCGTTCTGAATTTGAATAAGCGATTAGGGTTTGCTTTACATACTTATTTATCAAGACGCTACATTTTCCTTTTTTTTCGTGTAGAGGTTGCTGGGGCTGTAAATAATCTCTGTGACAAATCTTACGTTGATCGATTCAACCATAAAGACCGAATAAACGAACGACATACATTACTAAAAATATATATGCTGTGTTATATTGAGTAATAAAATCTGAATCTGAATCACGCCTGTTTCCCAGAGGGTTAGGCAGAGACCACTTCTTCCCACTTGCTACGATCTTGACAAATTTCTTTCGCTTCTTCCACATTCATACATCGAGTCATGCACGCACGTCGGTTTCGGGTACTTAAGATTCGGCCCTTTTCCAGTATTTATCCGATTTGACTCGAAAAAGTACGCCTAGGGCGGCCCCTTCCGACCCATCCACTCTTTTTCGATCTGTATATCTCTTACTCTTATCTCTTGTGTATAAACGAAAAAATAAACAAAAAAACTCACTTTCGCGATTTAAATGTTAGATAGTTAGTATAGACATTCCTCTTTTTAATTTAGTTACTTCTAAACCAATACTTACCGACGCTTGCAAAATAGGTCTCGGTGGAACTTTCGCACATAATTTCTAAAATACAAAAGCTTACGAAGAACTTTCGCCTATCGCAATTTCTCCACCGCCTAGATACAACCGGCCCGACGCAATTATGAAGGCTTTGCAGGCTATTTTACCGCCGACCTCTGCGCCGCCGACAAAGGCATTGTCCCACTAAGAGCTGTTTTTAGATGGTTTTTAGTCGAGTTAAGTATGTAAACTCTTTATTGCACATAAACAATAACAAGACATGTTTGCATCAATGTAAATAATGTACATAGGCGAACTTATCCCTTATGGGAATATAACTCGAATCAGCGTCTAAACGAGTTGATTCGAATCGAGTTAATTCTCAACTCGAATCGACTCTCATACCTAACTCTCTAGCTAAAATCGATAAGGCCGGGCAAGTGAGCGGATAACGAATGCGAGCGATGCGAGTTATGCAAGTGCAAGTGCACGCGAAACAGCGATTCGCCAACTCGAAACCAAAACTCGACTCGCCGATCCGTTTGGCTGCTGCTGCGAAGTGGATCTCATCCGGTTGATGCGAGTCGACTCAATTCGAATTGCGATTCGAGTTAGCGGCCGAGTCAACTCGAGTTATCCGAGTTGGAATAAATTCGACTCGTAACATCGCTAGGTAAGCCACCACTTATAATCCGCATCAATATAGTTAGTTCCATGCAGAATATGGTTTAGTATCCAGGAAGTTATAATGTTATTAATCTTTTTACCTTCGACGGAACGGAGACGGTATATGGGCGTTTTCACTAAAAAGTGTACCCAATTAAGGACTGAAATTAAGGAACTTTCACTTTGTCAGTTTTGTGACGAAAATTAGCCATACAATGCGGCCGTCAATATATAGCTAATTTTCGTCACGAAACTGACCAAGTTAAAGTTCCTTAATTTCAGTCCTTAATTGGGTACACATGCGTTTGGGGTGAGGGGATGTTTGTGCAAACCAATGTTCCCATTTATCTCCAAGACTACTAGTCCGATTTTGATGCGGTTTTCAGTGATGGGTTTGATTGGTGCATGTTCTTAGTTAATTCATGTGATGATGATGACATGTAAAATAGCCAACAGCAGTTTTCAAGGTAGCGCCATCCTAATCCCGAGCCTTGACACAACAAAACATGCTACAGTAATGAAATAAAAACGCCTTTAAATTCTCCACGTTTATTTGGTGGAGTAAATAACATAAAACTTTTATGTTTTATAGCTTGTGGTGTGTTGCTGTCGTCGCGTTCTTTATTGCCGGGGCTTCTTTATTGCTAAAAAATATACAAGCTGAGAACTTGGGGTATATTGGGGTGTATTTCACGCGCGGGTGCGAAGGGTTGCGGGAGATTAGAACGATGTATCGTAAATAATGTGTCCATTGGAATATTCAACAGTTGCTGGTTTTTATTGTTCAAATTGTTGTGATTAGGCTTGAAAAAATATGGGCTTTTATTTGACATTGTTTCTAAGTGTATAAAACACAATTTGAACATGCCTTTTTCCCACAAATTAAACTATCAATAGTACATTGTGCATCAAGGGCGGTAAGAAGAGGATTGCTAACGAGAGACTATTAGAAGCCCGACGCCGAAGGCGGAGGGCTTTTAATGACTCGAGTTTGCAATCTCCTTACTGCCCATGATACACACAATGATTTTCATCACATTAGCGAGGAAATAAAAAACAAATAGAAAAAAAAACCTTTTCTTTAGATTTCGCTGGCAGCAAATCATTGTTGAGTAGTTGAGCCGCATTTAACAAATCAGGTGGTGTTGATGTCACTTCAGATTCTTCCGATGAGGAAGTCATATTTAGTTTGTTTTTTTCGTACCTTTAAACAAAATACGCTTCGGAAACAACAATCAAACAAAATTAAACGAACTCGATTCGCTAAGCTAAAAGAGTTTGACAACTTTTTTTTAGTCTTCCACAGATAATGCTTAGAATTGCTTTTTTTTTAAACTTGACAAATACAGGCCATTCTGCCAGATTGTACAAATTTTCAAAATGAAATTTAATAAAGTAATTGCGAATGTCTCTGAAATAATGGTAAAATAGAAATATAATGCAGACAAATGTGCCGTATAAGTTTAATTAAACAGTAAAATTGGTTTGTAGCCAAGTTTTGAATATAGGAAATAAACCTTGGCTGATTTTACACCTCCTTGGTCTGAAATGATGTACAAGTGGATTCTATATTTTAAAACTAAACTCATAACTCCCTAGGGAGTTATGAAAATCTATAACTCCCGCGGGAGCTAAGTCGGCTATAACTGCCCTAAACGCCTGCGTGTTATAAAACCCTTTCCGAGCAAGTGTGATGAAAAAATCATTACAGTTTAATAGATCGCAAAATGTAGTTACAGAATTATCAACAAGGTTTTAGAGTAATTCTGTAGCTCTGTACCCCACTCTGGGAACGAAGGCGTAAGTTTATGTATGTATGTATTAATTCGTAACATATATAGACCCCGCTATCGGAGGTGCAAAATGGTAGCTGTCAAGTTCTTAGGGATGGGTAAAAAAATTTATGATTTCGATATCGATATTCTTACTTTTTCTGTACAATTAGTTTTATATGTACCTATACTATTTTCTTGACTACAATTTAACATGTTAATCATTATCAGGACACCAAAAACACTGTGGTTGCAATTTTACTTTTCTAGTGTTTTGGGTTGCAGGGCAGTGCATGAACGCTCTTGAGAGAAACCTTTTTCAATGGAGGTACAATATATCGATACTAAATTATTTACGTCAATAGATAGTCAAGTCCTAGATTATCATTATGGTTAAGAAAACTAGTATTATCGACATGTAGCTAGTATTTCAAAATATTTTTACCTATCCCTAAAAACTTGACAGCTACCATTTTGCACCTCCGATAGCGGGGTCTACATATATAAAAAAAAATATAACACGGCGACGTTAAAATAATATGCTACGGAAATTTTTCTTTTTCCGTAGCTTATAGTAGAAAAACCGCATCTACCGACCAAAAAGAACTAAAGTACTAGGAGCACACGGTAAGGGTCAGTATCGCAATTTTCAGTTCCGGTTCTGGAAAAAGTACCGGTACCGCATTGCAATAAAAAAACAACTTTTGACAATGTTAACATAATTATAGCGATTAAACCGATTGAAATAGCCCCGTGGCGCTTGCGTTTTCTTTATTCGCAAAGCATGATGATGCGCAATACAGGGGGTTTCGTGATCTACCGTCGTTATCCAATTTTAAACTTGGATGCGGTTCATTTTGTACATGCTATATAACTTCAAGGTTACCTAAGCGGAGGTAAATGTTAATCAACATGTACCTATAGTAAAAAATATTTTTTGTTTTTGTCCATCATGAATATCATGATAGACATTGTAACAATCAATTGTACTCTGTCATTAGCGTTCTATGCCCGAAGGGTCATAACGAAATCTTATTGCTGTCAATAACGTGTCCATCTGTCCGTTCGTCCGTAGTCTGTCACACAGAATTTATAGCCAACAGAGCAACTAAATATTTACATACCTAACTAAATAAATAAATACAAGCAATATAAGTATGAAAAGTACAAATAAAATAAGTATTACACCAGGAATAAGAGTCAAGCCAGTACTTCAGCCTAGATTTAACTGAAGCAGTAGATTTATTGTCCGTGACATTCCGCTACCACGTCTGAGTTGAAGTTCTCATAGAACTGCACTGATCTGCGTCACTTTTGGCTGGATTTTGGTGCATTGCGTGGTAGTTAGTGCCTTCGAGTCCAACTGGCGATCGGCCAGGACTCTGTAAAGATTTAACAACCAGTGATTCCACTAATCTGTTGGTCGTTTCTGGATTTCTATTCATATAGCTTTCGCGCGGTTCCGTCTGCGTGGAACAACATCTTATGGCCGAACCCTATATTTAAACCGCGGACAGAGAATGAAAGAAAATTTGACATGGGCATGTCAAATTTTAATCCGTAGTAAGCCTTATCTATCCGGGTCTCAATATAGAAAAAGAAAAGAAAATTAAAAGTACATTTATTCACTACAGACACAAGACACAGAAAAAAAGTTTAAATAGAAAACAGCAATTAACAAGTAGTTGGTGTGTCTTCGCGGCAGTGAATCGGACACTGGCATATAGGGTTCGGCCGTTAGCCCTAGGTTGACATCACTTGTGATTTTGATATTGCAGATGCAGTATGAATGGCAACGCGTTGAGAATTCAAATTAAAAATAATAACTTCCTTTAAATAGTTCAAACCGTGAGTAAATTATCTGCAATGATGCAGGTGCATGTGCACTGTGCAGAGTGCAGTCGGCAGTGCAGGCCTCGGCAGCTCGCCAGCGGCGTTATGTCACATGCCAATAGGCTCGAACGTGAATTATCATAATGTTTCTGCAGTACTGGTTTTGCATGAAGAAAAGAAAATACTTATCGAATGACTGTTTTAAGACTGCACCGAGCAAACGTCGAGCGTCCAGTGGTGCCCTCATTGCTTTTATTGTATTTCCTACTTAAGTAAAGAATTTCCTTGCAATCAGACGATACGTTGTTGTAGCGCAAGTAAAAACACAATTTATGGGATACGTGACACACTTTAATAACATTTACCCGTTGAGTAGTCAGCTTAACGGGAAAAGGTGGCCACTTTTTTCCGTTAAATTGATAACTCGAAGGTGAATTGTTATTAAACTATGTGATATACCTTATAAGTTGTGTTTTCATTTGTAGTACCGACCAATTTCAAGAAAATACTTTAATTTAATAGAAAACACTATAACAGTAAGGAGGGCGCTACTGTACATCCGGTGTACGCTCGGCGTAGTCTTATGAATTTCGTACGAAAAGGCTCGTATTAAAATGCCTACGGCGTCCGTCCGTCCGTCCTTCCTGCCATTCAACATTTCGTAATTAGAATCACACCGGAAATAAAACTCTCACGCCTATGATATCCAGACCTAGGAAAATTCGGGGCAAAATTAAATGACAGCTAGGGATTGCTTATATCGATAAACTCAATTATCGATGCTTTTCCCATATATTAGTGATCGGTCCAAGTTTTGTTTGTAAAAATAAAGTTTGATTGAAAGTATGCAATGAAACTAAATAGCAAAATAATTCTGGTTATTCTTTATTTTAAAAGGATTTTTTAACCTTCACTTATCATCCCATACATGAAACGTTTTTTTCAACCAGTTTTTATTTCGCTTGTATTGTAAGAACGGTAAGTATACAATAATTATAATTATAATTTGGTACGACTATAGTAAATGTACAAACCCTGAAGAAAACAACAAACACAAAAAATCGTCAAGTGAGAGTTAGGTTCGCGCTGATTCCATTCAAAGTCGAATTCAAATCCAAATATAATAATAACTACTATGCGGCAGTACGGAACCCTCGGAGCGCCAGTCCAACTCGTACTTGACCGGTTTTTAATTGGAGGTAGGACCTTAAACAGAACGGAACAGTTTCTAATGGAAGACCAGCGTTGGCTTCACAGCCAGCACATTTTTTTTTATGGCATCGAGTAGACAAACGAGCACACAGGCCACCTGATGGTAAGTGGAAACTGTGACCCATAGACATTCGCAATCACAAGACTGCAATGCAATCCAACATGCTGAGTTGGGACCGTTTCGCAACACACATGTTTCAACTTTCTTCATTTTTTATTGTTGTGAATAAATGTTTTACTTACTTACTTAAACATGGCTCTATCTATCTATGGCTATCGCCAACTTATCCTTTAGAGGGCTTTACCCTATCGCCAAGCTGCAGTGTACGCATTGAATGTAGCGATGTGGCAATAAGACAACAGTAGGCCTAGCCAAGAGCCAACCGGCGTTAGCGTTTTTTCATTCCATCGACGTGAAATGTATGGGATGACATGGTCACGTGGTTTATCACAAATAAGCTAGCCAATAGCCCCACGTACGATCGCCTACGGAAGATCGAAACGCCCAAAGTAGCGATCAGTGGGGTTATTATGACCTATCTGTGCCATTCATTTTACGCTGTGAGAAAAGGACAGAGTTATGCAACTGTCATAGCTCCGTCCTTTACGCTCACCGTAAAATGAACTGCATAGCTATGTCATAATAACCCCCCAGTGCTGTCACAATGACAAAACCCATACAGACCTGACTGGTGCGAGGGCCGGGAGCGTAGACGGGCGGTGCGCGGGGCTAAAACTGATGCATGATAGCCCCCATTTGACAGATTGTATGTCATTTCTTTCATTGACGTTTGTAGTAGAGCAAAGCATAGACAATAAATAATATTTTTATCATTTTCAATGGAAAAATGCCAACCTTACGAAAAAAACGAAAATAAAAGGCGATTCCATATTCCATTCCACCGTCTCGTGCTCTTGGCTTGGGTTAGCTAAAATTAGAAAAGCTTAGGCGTTGCGTTCGTTAGAAAAGAAAACGCTTGGTAGCGATGGGCTATTCAAAAAAAAAAATCAAAAAAAATATTCATTTATTTCAAGCAACACAAGGCTCTTATCCATTAACCTACCGCCAAACAGCAGTGTTCGCATTGTTGTGTTCCGGTTTGGGGATAAGACAGCCGGTGAAATGACTAGCATAGAGGCATTCCTTCTTAGTCCTCAGGGTTGGCAACGCATTTGCAGTCTTAGGATTGCATGGCAGTCTTGTGAATGCAAATGTCTATGGGTCACAGTTTCCACTTACCATCAGGTGGCCTGTGTGCCCGTTTGTCTTCTCTATGCCATAAAAAAAAAAAAAAAAAAAAAAAGGCTCATATTAATTGCTTACAAATAACTTAACCTATCCCACGCCAGTCTTAACATGCCTGTCGCAGCAGTGCATGATATATGGACAGCCTAGTCTGTCCGCAATCATCGCCACGATATTAGCTAATCCCCCTGGTGAAATTACTAGCAAAGAGGCATTTCGTCTTATTCCTCAGGATCGGCCATGCTGTAATAAGATGCGCTGAGAGGCCCATGGAAATCTAGTACTTACTGTTTTTCTCGATGACGTAACGTGTTTCGTTACTTACCTACTCTATAAAAGGAAAAGCTTTGTGCTCGAGCAAGGTACCGTTAACTTTATGGTAACTATTATCTTGACAGCTAAGGCGACCGTCTCGGAAACAATATGAATTATGACAAAACTGGAACAGGGGCCCAGGGTTTTTATTTCATAGTTTAAAACCAATTTGGGAAAAAAAAAAAAAAAAAAAGAAGATGTGACTAAGATTGAAAAGAGCATGCTTCGATGGTTCGGTCATTTGGAAAGGATGGATGAAAGAAGATTGACGAATGAGATATACAGATCGAAAGTGAGTGGACGGGTCGGAAGGGGCCGCGCTAGGCGTACTTTTTTGAGTCAAATCGGAGAAATACTGGAAATGGGCCGAATCTTATGTACCCGAAACCGACGTGCGTGCATGACTCGATGTATGAATGTGGAAGAAGCGAAAGAAATTTGTCAAGATCGTAGCAAGTGGAAAGAAAGTGGTCTCTGCCTACCCCTCTGGGAAACAGGCGTGATTTAATGTATGTATGTAACCAATTTGCGGGTGACATGTTACGTATGGTCAACGTTACGATAGCTCTTATTTACTTGACAGTAATAGCGAACGAGTTAAAACCAACATAATAACATGTCGAAAGCAATATGGTTTTACCCAGTCAATCAATCAATCAATCATTTATTTATTTGCAGAATACAGTACACAAGATGTTACAGTCAATTTTTAAATAATACTTAATAATGTCCAATGTATCCAGCCTGCAAGCAAGCGTGCAAATATTAATTTCATGCAATATAGAATATTAAATAATAAAATACATTTAAAATTACAGATAAAAGCGTTAAAATTTATAAAATATCAGAAATATCAATGATCACAACACAAATTATTACATTTTATACAGTAGAAATAGAGACCCAGAGTTACAGAAATCACGGAGTTTGAAAAACCAATGTCACATCTGATTCATCGTAAAATGTTGTAAAAGGGCTCGATCAGACATAAATCCGACATTCCACAGTATAAAAAAAACTAATTTCAGTTGCGACAGCGCCTGATTGCGCCGTCGCGCCGACGCCGGAATTCATGAAGTTTTTTAATCAAATCTCTGCAAGTTAACAATGTAGATTTTTCAGATTTGTCCTGTGGGGACGGAGCGGACGGACCTTTTTGGTACGAAATATGAATATCTGTTTCATCAATGTTTTTGATTCGGGAAGTTACGTCTGAGGTTTTATTTTAAAGCGACTTTAAAAAATGGCCCACATTTTTTAAAGTCATTTCGTATGCTTTTCGTATGTTCTCATTGTTACGCGATGTCTTTGCCGACTTCCAATTTTAGAAAATTATTTTTACTGAGATTCAATGTAAAAAGAACTTTACTAATTAAAGATGGAACTAAACAGTTATAAAATGATTACCGCGAGATCTAAGAATAAGTTGATCCGAGATCTCTTTGCCCCCTCTAGCATAAAAAAAGTTCCCTAGATACACATACTGGCCGCGGTATCATTGGACATGTGAAGCTCATAACATGCTGGCCAATATACCTTCGCACAGCAGCTGAATCTAATGCCGCCCTTCATAACCTTATGACAAAATAGCGATGTTATAAATTATAACGGAATATTTCGTTAGTATTATTTGCGCTATGTGATGGTCGTGCCCTTTAAAAATCTAAATTTAAAAATACGTTTGCTCCAGCACTTTCTTTAAGCTATCTCTTCTATTAAGTTACGATTGCCTAGTGAAAGTGGTCATCCACAGATTCAAATTCTGCCAAGCAACAAAGAGTCGTACCAATACAACAAGAGCTTATTTCTCCAATGTTAAATTACTCCTATTTGCTAGCTGGGAGAGTTTTGCCATGCAGAGCTCTGAGCACCCAACGAATAGCAACTTCCAACGTCATAGAATTCCTTTCCTTAGTCCACGAACCGACAGAAAGTTGTAATAATGAACGGATGTAGTTTAAAATAAAACACCTGCTTTAGTAACGAGAATTCTGATTTCAAACCAGTGACGTAGAGTTTCAATTCGGATGCGACTGCATTGTGGATTAGGTCCTTTTATCGGAAGTGGGTACAAATTGGGTGTAACCACATCGTTCGGCCCGCTGACCCAGTTCTGGCCTGGAAGCAATTTTCAACAAAGCACGACTGATATTAAGTTGTAGGGGCTCGGGGTTTATATCTATAATAATATTGTAAACAAACTATAGATAAATGTCTAACGCGGTTAGCCTTGTCGGTAGTCACCCTAAATACAAAACTAGTGGTCACAGGTTTGACTCCCGCATATTTTTTTTGTATTTGTGTAATATAAATGTTTATCGTTCTCTATTCTAGAGTTACACAACGATTCTATTTTTATTCAAGAATGACTTAGCAGAAATAGCTCACCTTCTCGAATGACTTACCTAACCTGGCTTAGAGCTCACTTCAACTCCAATGAAAACATGTGTTAGACAACCTATATCGGGAAACACAACACTGCGCTGCCTATACTTTATTTAAACGTATGTAGGAAGTGTACAACCATCTTAGTTCCATCAGGCAGAGGTTGACTGTTTGGTGGTGGTAGGACCTTTTGCAGGGTCCTACCACGCTGGATCGCTACCACTATCTCACCCACTACTGCCGTAAAGCAGTTGTTGTTTTTTTAGGGTTCCGTAGACAAACTACGAACCCTTATCGTTTCGCCATGTCTGTCCGTCCGTCCGTCCGTCCGTCCGCAGCCTAGCTCAGAGACTCTTAGTACTAGAAAGATGTAATTTGGCATGAAGACACATACTAGTCATGTCAACAAAGTGGTAAAATAAAATGTTGAAAAATAATAATTTCAGTGTAACGTGCGGATGTATTTTTGTTCCTGTCTACCCCATAGTGGGGGGTGTCGTTGGATAGATATTTTAAAAATATTGCAGGTTTGCGCAAACAGCTTTTAGTTTATGGGATCCTTTTATGAAATATTAAGCTTTATGATTATTATTACTGACTAATTAATTGATCCATAGACGCATAGATTTATTTAAAAAATTGTGCAATACATACATACATAAACTCACGCCTTTATTCGCAGAGTGGGGTAGGCAGAGCTACAGAATTACCAACAACTCTAAAAACTTGTTGATAATTCTGTAACCACATTTTGCACACTTACGCTAAGATGTTTACCAGTGTAAAAGTGACAGGTTGCAAGCCCACCGCCTAACAGTACTAAACGCCTTTATTCCCTTAGCCGTCTCTTACGACATCCACGGGAAGATATGGAGTGGCACTATTCTAACCCAGCCACCAAACGGGTAAAAGAAAAATTGTGCAATAAAGACTAAATAAACGAATAGGTACTAGTTACACATTGTAATTGTTTCGATTAATTCCTTTACTTGCGCTAAGATACTGACACTAGCGTTGAAAATGACTTGTAACTATCATTGATACCACGATTGTATTTTTCAATCAAATGTCTTCCTCGCGGATCTTCGGTAGAATCTTTCTCAAGTTCAAGTTTGTACGTGTATTTTACTATGTATTTTTCGCATTATTTATTGTGTTTATTATGTTACACCGAGACATTGATTCGATTACAAAAAGTACATAACTGTTCAATTAATATTAATAAGCAAAGATTATTTCCCTTTGATTGTTAATATGAAAAATACACGTATGAAACATGTATTATACGTGGATGATTGGGTTTTTCAGACGAACCTCTATCGATAATTACATGTATTTTTCGGAAAAAAACTAAATGTACCTGTCTTTCGTAGTTTTCATCCCTAACTGACACACATAGTAATGTAGACAGAAGGAAATTAATTATGTAAAAGTAATGACTTAAGAAAAAAAAAAGAAAAAAAAAAAAAAAAAAAAAACCGAATTACGTGGAAGGATGGGAAGGAGGCCTTTGCCCAGCAGTGGGACATTCCGGGCTAATAATAATAATAATAATAATAATGACTTAAGTAACGATTGTCAAATGACATTCGATACTACTATCGCTCGAGTATACTACTTTTCTTGTCTATAAGAAAATGCGGGTACTAGTTTCTTGCGTCATTTCATTCTAAAAGGTTAATGACCGAGAAACTGACTACAAAGCGACCCCAAACATGTTATGTATTCCTTTTTGAGGTGTGGAATGCAAAAAACAATATTCTATTAATATATATACTTTGAAAACTCCGTGTACGGAACCACTATACAAAGCGCCACGTTTTACCCCGGAGAGTATTCATAGCGCAGACGTGGCCCGCATGATGCTATCTGTGATCTTCCTCAACCTCCTATGCCACAAAGAAAACATTTAAAACAGGACCTTATAGGAACCACACTAAAGATAAACTCTCCATTTGATGCGTTAGCATTATGAGAGTTTTGGAAAATTACGTGACTTATGCTACTTACATCATAAATTTCCACCCCTTCCCGTAAGTTCCAAACTTGGGGTATTTTGCGGGTTTTAGCCCTGAATGGGTTAGTAGAGGTCCGTTAGCTGCTTTGATTTAATTCGAGCTATGTGAGAGCGGGTTCCACCAGGTGGGATCATTATTAAACTGCCTTGACTAGTTAAACGTAACATATAGTCGAGTACATATATGTGTACAGTACACTTTAGTAACTACCTTGCCTATTTAATAAACTATTTAGTAAACTGCCATATAAAAATTGTCACAGCGATTAAAGTTACAAGGTACTAAAGTGTACACTTATTTATGAACTCGACTGTACCCAGGTATAGTATACACGACAGCGGTTCTCAAATATTATTTTTACGACGGAACCCACTTGAAACTCTTGAAACTTTACGGGGCCCATAAACAAATTTCTTGAGTCTATAGCGTCTGCCATCATATTTTTTTGCCATAATGTGTTTTAGGCCATACGTATCCCAAGTCATAACTTATTTTTCTAAGAAACCTAACCTAGCCTAGCCTTGTCTACAGGTAACATATATAACAAGTGCTAAAAAGTTTAAGGATTCCAGTTATATAAAAATTATGAACAAAAATTATTACAACATAGACGTTATGACTAACGAAAATATGGGAAAGAACGGGCTCTAACTACTTATTATTATAAACATTTTTCATTCTTAATAATAGTGTATTTTTCAGTACCTACCTTTTCTTCAAGAAAATTGAGTTTTATGTCATGATAAAAACTACATTGTTTCTAACCGTTTTTCACAAGTATCGCTTTCTCAGCAAAACCGCAAAACTGATTTCGATTGGTATAAAGACAACTTGATCTCCGAGAGTAGACAAATGATACTTTTTATGCCGGAAAATTGCATAGTTCCCGAGGGAAGAGCAAAAAACTAATTTTACGTGGGTGGAGTCGAACGAGCTACTAAACTTGTCCTATGGCGACAGTAAACATACTTCATTAGAAAAATACACAGAGGACTTAAGGTAAATACTCGTGCTCATTAAAAAAATATTTGCCTATACCGCGAATAGAACCTGAGTTATTAAAACTGTAAGTCGAAGTAACAAGACCTAGAAATCCTAGAGTCACGCAGCAAAAAGGTCACAAGTAACTTACATTGTACGATACGCACCACAACTATACCTTTTAATACCTACATATATTCTCTCCCAACCTCCGACCTAAATTTTCTAGCACCAAAACGACGCATCAGCTATATATTTACTGTAACTTCAACCTCATTACTAAAACCAGAAGGTCTAACCTACTCCGCCACTGAACTGTACATGTCCTCCTTTGGTTGGAGTATGCATTGAAGTGCCCCGAAGCTGCATCGACCTATCCAGGCTGAGCGGCAGGTGGAAGGTCAAGCGCCTTTGTGCAAGATCTGAAGGTAATAACCTGATGTCGAGAGAGATGCCCATCTTAAGTCAGTAATCGTGAAGCATGTTGAGACAGGGATCTCGCTCAAAGTGAGTACCTATAATACGGCCTGGCCACATCACCATGGCGGGGCTTCGTTGACGTGAAACGGCTCGGTGCCGTAGAAAAGCCCATTAAATAAACAAATAATAAATAAATATCAGGGGACTATGTCACACCAATTGACCTAGTCCCAAACTAAGCTCTAGGCTTGTACTATGGGTACTAGACAACGATATAAATACTTATATAGAGAAATATATACTTAAATACATAGAAAACATCCATGACTCACAAAACCTATGGAACAAATATTTGCGCTCATCACACAAATATCTGCCCTAACCGGGATTTGAACCCAGGACCTCTAGCTTCGTAGGCAGGGTCACTACCAACTAGCTAGGCTATTGCCGCGTCGTATCTGCAACATGATGCCGGTGCCGTGTAACAACGTGTAAAAACTGTACGCGCAAGACATTCGACTTCATATGTATATAAAATCACTTTAAAATGAAACTCGGCACGACGTCGTGCCGTTAATCGGTGGAGATGCCGCACCATGATGTGGCCAGGCCCTTATCCTCGTAAGGCCCAGTGTACATCACAATGTACAAAGTAACACTTGTAACTCAGACCCAGTCAAATTGGGCTTTACCCACAAGTAAACGCCCAATGTACATTGCAATGTACAGTAACTTTTTCAAAGCATTCCATTAAGGTTTTACCGCCATCGGCCATTTTGATTAAACGCTCTGAATGACAGATGCCAGAAGTGACGTTTGACACTTGAGGACAAAAAAAAACTAGAAAAAAAATAAAAAATCCTAGACAAGTTATTCACAAAAAAAACTGAAAAATAATTCTTGGGCCGCAAGTACATGTAGAGATATTGTACATTAGAATGAACATTGGGCGTTTAGATCTAATAGCATAATTTTAGCTTGGGCCTTACGAGGTTAAATGTTGAAATGGTACGTGACAGAGGTAATATTGAGTATGGAAACGTGTGTGTTTGTTGCAGTCCTTTTGTTGATGTAAATAACAATGCACCTTTACGGCATATTCATCATCAAATGGCCAGTGAAATCATTTGGCATCCCCATGCTATAAAAAAGTACATTGGCATCATTTACTGGAAAAGCCAGGGCTCGATAGTACTATAAATAAAAAGGGAATGATAAGGATAAAAAACAAGAAAGAGCAGGATAGAGCAGCAATTTCTAAAGTGGGTTAAATTGTCAAAAAAACCTTTAGCTTACTTTAAAATGTTAATTAAACAATGAAAGTGTTTCAATTTTAAAGTATTTCAAATTAAATGTTTGGTTCTTCTTTAAATTGCAATATCTTTCATTGATACGAACAATAAAAAACAAAAATATGTAACAAATAAAAAACATTTGATAAATGTTCAGTTACCTTAAAAGTTTGGGAACCCCTGGGATAGAAATACGAAAGATAAAGATAATAAATCCTTACTGATATTGTTTTCCATTCATGTAACTGGTAACTTTTTTTTATGGCATAGAGAAGACAAACGAGCACACAGGCCACCTGATGTGACCCATAGACATTCGCATTCACAAGACTGCAATGCAACTCTAAGACTGCAAATGCATTGCCAACCCTGAGGACTAAGATTGAAATTATCCCCAAACCGGAACACAACAATGCGAACACTGCTGTTTGGCGGTAGGTTAATGGATAACTTTTACGCCAGCTCCACCAATATTATGCCCATGGTCCATATCTCTCTCCCTCTCACGTTCAACAAACTACATTAGGCAAATCAATAGTCAAAAATAAGAAAATCAATTTATCTGGACACAGACTAACAAAAAAATTAAAGCCAGAGTAAACTTCTCTTATGATATCACTTACAGGGAATATTGCGGCCGAAAACTTGGCAACTCCAGTCAATAGTCCGGCAACACGCACAAGTTGTGCGTTGAGAGCCAGATGTCGGCCCTGAGTAGGCACTGGGCAAGTGTACTTGGAAACGTCTTCATCGTAAACCGCGGATACACGTGCAAGGGACTGGCAAAGACTGTTAAGACAGATGAGTAACGCCATAGAATACTGAGAAAGGCGATAGGTATATTCCTTTTAGTACCCGCTCTTCAGTAGAAGTTACGTTACCACATATGTATTTTTTTTTATGGCACATAGAAGACAAACGAGCACACAGGCCACCTGATGGTAAGTGGAAACTGTGACCCATAGACATTCGCATTCACAAGACTGCAATGCAATCCTAAGACTGCAAAATGCGTTGGCAACCCTGAGGACTAAGATGGAATGCCTCTATGCTAGTCATTTCACCGGCTGTCTTATCCCCAAACCGGAACACAACAATGCGAACACTGCTATTTGGCGGTAGGTTAATGGATAAGATGGTGGTAGCGATCCGGACGGACCCTGCACAAAGTCCTACCACCCGCGACCTCCCTCTATATTGCAAAACCATATTGTATTGTCTTTTGATATATCGCATTTTATTTTTTATTGATTTTAACTCGCCCGTCATTCATTACTGTCAAGTAAATAAAAGCTATCGACACGTTGACAATATGTTAACATTTCAAAAGCGATATAGTTTTACCTAGTAGAATGAGCTCAAAAGTCGATCATTGTTCTGCCGCAATACCATGGAAAGAGACTTTTGCAATGTAGTAGTCGAAGCATTCTACAGGTGACTCCTAAGTCGTGAACCGAAATTATGGTTTCGGTTCGAATCCAGTGCATTTGTTGAAGTAAAAGTTAATTTTAAAGAGTAAAAATTAGCAACCGTGTGGTCGCCCTATCCTATTCTTATGTAGATTAAAGTACTCAGAGTCAACAGTTCAACGTAAGAAGTAGGGTAACCATGAGACTCGGTAAATATAAAATTAATATTTTTATTAATTATTACAAGATAGGTAGATTTACAGATTGCATAGTGTTACGTACGAGTGCTTTAACTAACGGTAAAATGCTAGATAAACATATTTGGGTTCACGACTTATGGCTGATTTTGTATGGGCAAATGACAAATTTTAATCCGAAGTAAGCCTTATCTGCCAGCGGTTTGAATGTAGGGTTCAGCGTTACGAGTAGGAATCACCCAGTATACTCTAATAGTAATCACATTTAATTTAAAATGCTTATGGGTAAAAATCAAAAAAAAAAAAAAATGTCCAGTTAAAGAGAGTTTGGTCACCGTCACGAAACTGTTGGTTAACGTCAAACATACGTCAATTGTAATGAAATTGTAAGTTAGACATCATTAAAGTGACATGACATTTAAATAGCGTCCTTATGTACATTTATTTTGATTTTTACCCTTTTACTATTTTATGCCTTCTTTGGCATTACGGCAGTGTTTCTGTGGTGACAAACACGCCTGTCCGGTCTGTCCGGTTATTCCTGCCCGGCACGTCCGGATCCCCGGATAATCCGGATTACGCGCCCTTTGACCAACGACGACGTTTTTACTAGTCCGTCCATTAGTCCCTCCGAAGCGAAGTGGCTTAAGGTAACATGAGGGAATTAACAACATTCGCTGTTTTAGAGTGCATACATCATTCAGATGTTTAATAACCTAACCTAATCACACTAGTCAATACATAGTATAAAACAAAGTCGCTTCCCGCTGTCTGTCTGCCCCTATGTATGCTTCGATCTTTAAAACGACGCAACGGATTTTGACGCGATTTTTTTAAATAGATTGATTCAAGAGGAAGGTTTTTATGTCTAATAAATTTATGACTTATATTTTGTACCAAAAGTTTATTTAAACTATTTTTTTAATTTTAATTTTAATTTTAACTTTGATCCTTATTGACATTCTGACTTTGACTAATATTCCAAATTGGATTTTAAAATGTGTTTCACGTATAGGTAACATATTCATGGTAATTATTATAGTTGTTCGTCTTTCCCTAGCGTGTGTGAATGATAATTATAATTATGATAACACCAACACTAACATTAAGACATGTTACTAACACTCGTATGGATCTTGTTATTCGAAATAAATATATTGATTGATTGATTGAAATTATGTTTTATGTACGGGTGTTGTAGAAAACTCAAATAAACCGAAGCGAAGCGAGGGCGGGTCGCTACACCATTTGCAATCTCAAGACTTGTCAAGACTGTAATCCTAGGACAACTTAAAACTAGATAGGTACAGAATGACAAGTAAATTGTGCTATCTGACATTTAAAATGACAGGGTTCCAGACTGCTCCAACATTTTGGCTTTTGTACATTTTTATATTCCAAAATATAATCCAATTAATACAATGTTTCAACATCCCTTTAACGGGTTCTTTTCAATCAGTGTAAAAACTTTTTGCATAGTTTGATTTAACTAGGTACCTACGAAAAGCAAACTTATATTATAACAATTTTTTTAATTTTATCAGGCATCAGGGATACGATATTTTTACACCTATTCATCATAACGATAATTTTCTTGTTAATGCATTTTAAGTCAATTTATTTTTACTAGGTTAGGTTAGGTTAGGTTAGGTTAGGTTAGAACTGTGAGCACATTAGTAGTAAGTACTTAATCAAATACGTTAGGAATGTCCACTTTACAACCTATGAACATTATGATTTAAGAAATTATTTATTCATAATAATTATTACATCGTTACTTTGATTATTAAAAAGATTGTGTTAGGTACGTAAAATGAAAATTAGGTAGGTACAGTCACGAGATTTAATTTGGTACCCATCTTAGGTCCAAAGTCTTTCTGACATTCTACAACAGTAAGGTTGTTTGTGAGTTTCCTAAAAGTTACAAATGACTTGACATCTCTAATGACATTGACGACTTCAAGCATATTTTGCTTGAAATAGGTAGGTACATTAGTTTTTATGCAAATCATTGCACACCCCCCGATCCTCCAATGTGTACCAAGTATTCACAGATATTGAAAAGGGTTGTCAACCAAACACCCGTAATCACCCATATCGATCTGATGGCAGAAACAAAGGCCTGGCCATTGCCCCCGCAGGGTTGTAAACAAAGCGACCCGCCGGCGTGAAATCGCACCACTTAGACTCAATTTATCAATGCTCGACGTCGCGGGAGGTTCGGCGTACATTATAGAAACGCTGGCGCCTGTACCTACCCTCACCAGGGCTCGGAAACCTGTTTTTTTTAATGACTCTTCAGACACCCCTTACTTTTCAAATAAACGACTTTTATTTGGATTCCGCTCGAATAGAATCGATATTATTTCGGTTCTAATCAAAGACCGCATTTGCAGTCTTAGGATTGCATTGCAGTCTTGTGAATGTGAATGTGAGGGTCACAGTTTCCACTTACCATCAGGTGGCCTGTGTGCTCGTTTGTCTTCTCTATGCCATAAAAAATAATTAGAGCCTGTTTTTTGATCAGGGTAATGATTCTCTGAACAACGACGGTCGGACGGACGGACAAGTGAATGTCCAAGCGGCGAGTTTAAGTAGTCCCGTGAGTGCGAATAAAACATATTTTAGCGCGTGCATTTTCAATTTAGGAGCATGGTTTCTGTCGATAGATCGAACGTATAAGGCTGCTTAATTGAAAATGCACGCGCTAAAAAGTATTTTGTTCGCTCTGACGGAACTACATAAACTCGCCGCTACGATTTCCCTCGTTCGTCTGCCCGTCCGTTGTTTTTGAGAGAATCACTACCCAGTTTGAAGTGAAGCCGGCCTTATCGTTTTATTCACCACGCCATCCAACCTGCAGGAAGAATCAAAAACCAAAAATACCAGGTTAAGCCCGGCGATCATAACGCTCGCGTATCGATTCCGCTTAGAGCGTTTACGAAAAACCGTTTCGAACCGTTCCCAAGCCCTGACCATGAGTTTTCGTGACCGTACTCGCTAAACTTGCTAGCGAGTCGAATGCTCTGTCCCTCACACTCTATTACAATTAGTGATGGGCAGCTTGTAAGTTTCAAAAGTGAAACTTTCATTTAAATTTCTGAAATATTCTAGAAGTTTCAAAAGTGAAACTTTCACCTAGAGTTTCAAGCAATATACTGAAAATTACCACGGTGAAATCGTTTTATTTCTGAAAATTACTATAGTTTCGACATGTTACCCAACTTTTCATGAAATTTAAACGAAATTTACTTGTGTTAGAATAATTTCCATCTAATTATGTAACTTTCAGAAGCTGTAATTTTCACAGTTAAGAAAAGTTGTGCAATGTTTCAGAAATCGCCCATCACTAATTACAATACGTAGAGGGTTAGAGCATTCGACTCGCTAACGAATTCGGTCACTATTTACTCATGCGGTAAGGGTACTGACCGGTGAAATAACTACCGCAGATGCCTCGCTATTATTATAATATGAGGGTAATATAGACGAATTCGTGAGTAGACCTTGCCCGATGGGTGGATGATTTTGTAAGGAGGTACCTTGGGAAGGCAAGTAATAGAACCGAGTATAACCAATGTGCCTATACACCCTATAACCAATGAACCGTTTATAACAACGCCAGTATAACCAATACAACAAGCACCAGCATGTACCAGTTCATTGCACCGACATTCTCGGCCACTATATTTGTCGACTTCCTGATCTCGTCGTGAACCCCTACCTGGGCGATGACTTCCTTACGTTGTACAGGTGGTTCATATTTGGTATTGCACATTTTGAGGTTGTAACACCCCAAAATCGAGTTGTCACTTTTTCTCTGTCATGCTTACAGTCATCCTTTCTTTTGTCTGAAAGCCTTCCGCGCTAATTCCTGGCTGAGTTTAGCGTCTACTGTTTGACGAGCGAACGAGTATCAAGCCACATACACCTGGTAACCGGTGTTTTAGTATATCAACGTTGATCACAAACGGTCGACATAAACACTGCCGTTTTTACACTTGGATACTCGTTTTGTCTCACATAGTTCAACACGGAGCTTTTGTATTCCAGAGCTAGGTTCCTGTGCCTTATTTGGAAGTCGTATTTAACCGGTTTACACTATCTATTCCTTTTTATTTTCAATTGAAAACCCAGACATTGTTATCGTTTGTTAGCCGTTGTTGTCATAGTATGAAATGTCACTTTGACTTTTGACAGGAGGTTAAGGCGTTCGCACATCGGCTTTATTACTCTGTTTTGGGTGTAGTATCTTTTTATTTTTGAATTCTTATTTACTCGTTCTAGATATTTTTTTTCACTTAATTTCAGCTAAGCAAAAAGTATTTTCTTTATTGAGAGGAATCAGAGGTATTGAAGTTTTAACGTCAATGTGAGTATGGTAGGTGGCAACACCGGTAACGCCAGAGAGCGTCACTGGATTCTTGGCGGGAACTCTAAAAAAGGCGGTCAAGTAAAATTACCAATTTCTAATTGTATGATTTTTTATTGTTGAAAGTGCAATAAAATAGTGAAAAAACTACTAGAAGGACATTAAAAATGGATGGAAACGAGGGGGGCGGGGATAACCCGCCCAACTCCAATAACAATAAGCGTCCTCGGCTCGTACCCGGGGACGGCGGCAACAACGGCGGCAACAACGGCGGCGGCGATAGTAGCGGCGGCGGTGAGCAACATGACGAGTATTTACCGTATTACAAACCGAATTATAAGAGACTATATCCTGAAAATTCAACTAAATCTGAATTTAAAGTGTTCGTGGAACACCAAAACTATAAAGACAGACTGGGTAATAAAAGTCCCATATATCTTAATCACATATTTACCACGGACGTTAAAGGTGTGATGGCTATTCAAAGGCTTAACGCAAACAAAATTGCAGTATTGTTTAAACAATATAACACGGCTAATAACTTTTTGAACAACTCTGCATTTTTGGAAAAGTATAGCATGAAAGCATATATACCAGCAACACAGATAGAAAAAACCGGCATTATAAGATTTGTTCCTGCGAATATTTCAAACAAGGATTTATATACAAAACTGAGTTCCATTTATGAAATTATTTCGATACGACGCTTCACTAAGAAAGTAGGACAAGAACGAGTTCCATTACAAACAGTTAGCATAACATTCTTATCTAATGTATTACCAGACAACGTTCAGTATGATTTATTCTCATATCGAGTCTTCGAGTATATCCCACCTTTACAACAATGTTTCAAATGTTTCAAGTTTAACCATTCCGCTATAATATGCAACGGCAAGCAAAGATGTTCAATCTGTTCAGGTGAACATATATATAAAGATTGTGACAAACCAAATGAGTTCTGCTGCGCCAACTGCAGCGGCCCACACCTGGCCATTTCCAAACTATGTCCAATTAAGATAAGTAAAATTTTAGAAAAGAAAAGTAAAATTACATATGCAAGTGTTGCACAAACTAAACATACTGAAACCGATGAATATCCTCCATTGCCGTTGCCAAAACACCAACAAACTCAACTTGTAAATAAAAAGCCTGTACAAACTGTAAATATTCCTGTAAATTCTGTAAATAAAACTGTAAATCCTGTAAATAAAAATATAAATAACAAGCCTGTTTCACAGGCCACAAACATGCATGTCCAACCAACGGACATCAAAGCCCAGATACTCTGCAATAGTGAAGTGCTAATGGCCCTAGTACAGACATTGATAGAGCTGGGTAACAACAGTGATCCTGCCCCGATCACCACAGCAGCCATTAAAACCATGTTAATAAAAAATCTGTCTCCATAATGGATTTAGGTTCCCCTAGAGCGTCACAGTTACGCATTGCGCAGTTTAACATTCAAAGTGCTAATAGTAAGAAACCCTTATTAATTAAATTTTTGCTACAGCAGAATATTGATGTATGTCTACTTAATGAAACTTGGTTTAAAGAACATCACAATTTTAGAATCCCCAATTATAATGTTCATTCTAGAATATCCAAAAATGCACACAATGGTGTAGCAATATTAATTAAACCAGATTTGAAATATAACATTTTAAACACAGCCTTTTATGAGGACATTCAAACTGTAGCTATATCTATATCTACTGAGCGTGGTAGTTTATCTGTACTCTGTGTATACTGTCCTCCTTCCAGCGGGCACTTAAGAATAAATAGACTGCGCAATATAATTCGAGACCTCCCTAAACCTATTTTTATGAGTGGAGACTTTAATGCTCACCATATTGCATTTGGTTGCTTATCAACGAAAGGTCGTGGGCAAGACTTATATGACGTTATAGATGAATGTGATTTGTGTATCTTAAATGATGGCAGTTTCACGACAGTTAACCGTCCAAGAACTAATCCTTCATCTATTGACGTCAGCTTTGCGAGTGCATGTTTAGCACCATTTTGTGAATGGTCTGTTCATGACGACTCAATGGGAAGTTATCACTATCCCACTATAACTGTAATATCCCTGTGCATTGAGAAATACCAAATCAACCCTCCCGTTGATAAATTTTTGTACAAAAGAGCCGACTGGCACAAATATAATGAAGTTTCTGAGAGAGCTTTTGATGACTTAACAGTTAATGTTGAAGACCCACTTGCTTCCTATACAGAATTTTGTATTCGCCTTGATGCCCTTATGCAGTCGGTTATTCCAAAGTTCACTAAACGTGGTCGCTTTGCTAGCAGACCTCCAACACCTTGGTGGAATGAGATCTGTGAGCAAAGTGTAATAGCATCATATAATGCTTTAAAACTGTACAGAAGTGACTCTACTATTGATAACTACATAAATTATAAGAAGTTAGATGCTTTAAAAAAGAGAACCATTTCTGAGCAGAAGAAAGCTGGATGGAATGACTTATGTCATTCATTTAATAGAACAACCCCTATTAGTAAAATTTGGAACATGATTAAGATGTTTAAGGGTGTCAAATCTGGTATCAAATCTCACAAAGACGAGTTCATTTCTCCCTTTTTAGATAAGCTATCTGACAATAATAATTTAAAGGACACTAGTAACTTATTTTACTATTTTAACAGCAATAATAATAACCATAATTCAAAATTTTTGTTAGATCCCTTTACATGGAATGAATTCACAGCAAGTCTACAATCTAGACGTAACACTAGTCCAGGCTTAGATAATTTTCCATACATAGTTATTAAAGAGCTTCATATTTCCATTCAGCAAATATTTCTTAATATTCTTAATGCTCTATGGCATAATCAAATTATCCCTGATTCATGGAAAACACAGTGTGTTATCCCAATACTTAAGCCAGATAAAGCTCCAGAGTATGCCAGTTCTTATCGTCCCATATCTTTATCTTCATGTCTGGGTAAATTATTTGAAAACATGATTAAAGTCCGACTGGACTGGTTTGTAGAGACTAATGGTATCATCCCATATGTGCAGTATGGCTTCCGTCGAGGTCGTAGTTGTGCTGACAGTTTCATTTCTCTGATCTCAGACCTGAAAATTGCAAATAATTTAAAATCACACACTGTTTGTGTATTTCTTGATGTTCAGGGAGCTTTTGATAATGTTGATCCAGCTATCTTGGTTAACATTATGTCTGATGTAGGTATACCAGGTCAACTATGTCAGTGGATCTACAATTTTCTAAATAAAAGAACTTTATATGTTAAGCATAATAATATTTTACACGGGCCTAGAATAGCTTCAAAAGGTACAATGCAAGGTGCCACACTTTCACCATTACTATATAATTTGTACACATGTGAAATATGTAAATATGTAAATAGTAGAGATGTAAATATTTTGCAATTCGCAGATGACATAGTTTTGTACAGTAGCAATCAGAATTTACAAGTTGCCATAGACAATATGAATAGAGCCCTAAACCAGTTGAGCCTATATTATGATGGCAGATTACATCTAAAGATCAATGCTACTAAAAGCAGTTTAATGATTTTTGGTGATGATGACCCAACCTGTGATATTATGTATTGCGGAGAAGCTATTAACAGAGTTAGATCAAAGAAATTTTTAGGTGTCATTTTAGATCAGAAACTGACTTTTGAAGAACATGTTCGACATGTTTCAAAAAATGCTTTAAAAGCCATAAACATTATAAGATGTCTTGCTGGTGTGTCATGGGGTGCAGATCCAAAAATATTGTCTATATTGTACAAGGCTATAGTCAGAAGTCATTTTGATTATAGTGCTATAGCATATATGAATAGCCCACATGCAAAAAATTAGATATCTTGCAGAATAAAGCTCTGCGAATTATATCTGGTGCTATGTGTTCAACTCCCATAAGGGCCATGGAAGTTGAGACCAAAATTATGCCACTGATCTTGAGACGTATCATTCTAGCTGAAAGATATTGTCTTAAATTATTGTACTCAAATAATACCGAAATTATTAACAAGATTTTACCTCATCGAATCCAAGTGTCTGGTCCTTTAGCAACTAGCGAGGGTCTCCTTATTGGTAACTCTCCAATGTTGTTCCATATTTTTTTGGAAACTGAAAATAATTGTAGTAAAATCAGAAAACAGCGCCCATGGCCTTGCTATTCCTCCCAGTATAAAAGTATAGTACATCCAATTAAAGTAGTTGAGTCAGTCACCAATAACTCAGATATGTTACAGTTTCTATCTGAACATGAATACTACACTATATATACAGATGGAAGTAAAGGTGAGGGTTATGTGCGCTGTGCCATTTATGATCCTCAGATTAAATTTTCTCAGAGCTTTATTTTGCAGGAAGCCTGTACTATATTTACTGCAGAGGCTTACGCAGTCTATCAGGCTCTTTTACGAATTGGCAATGTATATAACTGTAAATATTTTCTAATTGTAACTGACTCTTTAAGTTTGATTCAGGGGTTAAATAATTTAAAAATTAATTTCAAAACTAACTTCATTTTGTACATGATTAAAGAATTAATATTAAAATACAATCTTAAAGGTTAGAAATTGATTTTATGCGGATACCTTCTCATAGGGGAATTACTGGGAATGAAATAGCAGATAAAGCTGCTAAGGAAGGTATTAATGCACTCGACGTTTCTGGTTACATGTATGTACCTATGACAGATTATTTATATTCTATTAGGTTAGCTATAGGTAGGTTATGGGAACAAATGTGGAAGAAGGATCAAGAGACGAAAGGAAGATGGTACGGTAGCATACAAGAAAGCTTACCAATAAGGCCGTGGTATAATAATTTACGCAGAGCTAGCCGTGACTTTATCACCACCATTACTCGACTTCGTTATGGACACAATACTGCGCCATCACACCTCGCAAGACTTGGAATAATCCAAAGTAATGTATGCACTTTCTGTGGAGTTGATGAAGCAACCGTTGAGCACATCATATTCAATTGTCAAAAGTTTCTTCTTGACAGATTAGTTCTTGCAAGTGAACTTAGTGAAGTGTGTCCAAATTATAGTGATTTTTCTTCCCGCCCGCCGCCGCTTAATCAATTATTAAAAGACACTCAATCTTATAGACCAATATATAATTACATTAAAAATACAGTGCAAAAAATTTAACAGTGCTAAAAAGATACTTACAACGTGATACCAGGAAAATAAAGTTGTGGCCTAAAGGTCTTGTAACCAGGCCATAAAATCCAAAAAAAAAAAAAAAAAAAAAAAGAGCGTCACTTGGTGTTTGCCGATCAAGGATGGAGATTTAATTTAGAACAGGCCTAGGTGGTTTCCTTGTTCTTGACGCTGTGTCTTACAGTCTAGATGTCTTATTTTCACCAAGAATAACTGAAGTCTTAACGTGCGTTGTCACGAGTCTGAAGGGTGAGTATTTCATTTGGAAGGGGCGCGTCGCAATTGTGTTACGTAATCGCCATGTTCTATTTCTAAAAGTGTATCGGTCTATTTCAGATGTTCTTTACGGTGTTATTGATAACACCAACTCCGCGGTCTCCGAGTATAAAAGCCAATTGCCTCTAATTTACTGCCCGAAAGGTAAACTTTATTCGTTAAAAGTGATGTGTTGTCTGAGGATATGTCCTTGTTTGTTCCTTTACTGAGACGTTATATTGTACGTTTTAGGGTTTCAAGGCTACCCCGGAAATTTCAAGGCTACCCCGGAAATTTCAAGGCTACCCCTGAAGTATCAAGTCTGCTCCGGAGATGTTCGGGCTAACCTATAACCTCAAGGCGGAGGTTATCTTCGTGCATGCGGTGTGCTGAGATTGCTTCGACGTGTTTGTGCACGAGGAAGGTAGCCGTGCGATGACGAGTACATTTCGCGTGGGATCCTGACGCCTGCGTTCACTGATGTCGCGTGACGTTGACTTTCTTTTCTTTTATTTTCTTTATTTTATTCCGCGTTTACTCTAACCTATTATACGTCGTCCATCCTTAGACCGCGTTGGTAGCAAGCGCCTCTTTTGTAATGTTTATCAATTCTAGTAATGGAAAAGAACTGTACGGGTTTACTGATGCTAATCTCGTAGGTAACCCGGATCTTTCCTTACTTACTCTTTTGCAATGTTTATCAATTCTAGTAATGGAAAAGAACTGTACGGGTTTACTGATGCTAATCTCGTAGGTAACCCGGATCTTTCCTTACTTACTCTTTTGTAATGTTTATCAATTCTAGTAATGGAAAAGAACTGTACGGGTTTACTGATGCTAATCTCGTAGGTAACCCGGATCTTTCCTTACTTACTCTTTTGTAATGTTTATCAATTCTAGTAATGGAAAAGAACTGTACGGGTTTACTGATGCTAATCTCGTAGGTAACCCGGATCTTTCCTTACTTACTCTTTTGTAGTTGATACCAATTACTAGTAATGGAAAATTACGTTACGGGTTTACTGATGCTAATCTCGTAGGTAACCCGGACCTTTCCTTACTTACTTTTTAGTATAATAAATATTTGCAATTACTAGTAATGGAAAATTACGTTACGGGTTTACTGATGCTAATCTCGTAGGTAACCCGGACCTTTCCTTACTTACCCTTTGGTATAATAAATAATTGCAACTATTTCTTATGTGTGTCGAAAGGCGTGGTTAATTAGAATTTAAGAACAAAAAGAGGGGACGCTCTCTAACTTTATTACTCTGTGTTGTTCCTTCAGAACATAGTCTGATGCAAATAATCTGAGTTTGTACTTTCTTTTTTTTACGAAGTGATAAATTAAAATACACTTAATTTAAACAATTTGTCTAATTTATGAAACCACCACCATCGATCCTGTTTGTGGCCAGTCGCTCTCTCTCTCAATCTACGGCGCCCAACCCTTTAGCGATTGGTCCTCGAGCCAAGTGACCACACGACCCCAATCTCATGCCGCGGGCGAAAATCAAGTGTTACAAGGTTTAAATATTCGGTAAAACGCAGCGTTAGGTTAGACAGTACAGTAGCTCCGCAGATCAATGCCCTCACAAAGACTAATACGCGGTACACGCGGCGGCCTTATATGGCAGGGTCGCCATGTAAGGAGGTACCTTGGGAAGGCAAGTAATAGAACCGAAGGATGAGTAAATACTGATTTATTGTTCTAAGCATATTGATTATCTAGGCCTTAACGTCTACGTCACTAATATTTATTACACCACTA
Organism: Acleris laterana; assembly: GCA_963966035.1. Taxonomy (NCBI): domain Eukaryota; kingdom Metazoa; phylum Arthropoda; class Insecta; order Lepidoptera; family Tortricidae; genus Acleris; species Acleris laterana. The sequence continues at coordinate 17,358,690 of OZ014449.1, forward strand.
CAATTTTATCGTACACTCAATGCACAACCTTTCACTTTTCTCAATCTAACTTGATTAACTGTAGATAATATTTTCTTCATAAATAAAGATGTTGTAAAGTTACTTGCTCGATGGAAGGTAAAGGTACAGGGTACGTTCGAAGAACCAAAAGCTAAACACATTTCGTCATTGTTGCGAACGTTTTACCGAATTTTTAAGCCTAGCAGCACCCTAACACTGCGTTTCCACCAGAGCTGGGCGAGGGAGCTAAACTGTGTGCGATAAAAATCCACCGATAGGATAGTGGCTAGTAAAATAAAATAATCTTATTGGTGGATTTTTCCTCGCAACACCGGTTAGCTGCCTCGCACAGCTCAGGGTAGTGATTCTGTAAACAACGCCGGTCGTACGGACTGTCGAGTGATATCCAAGCGGCGAGATTAAGTAGTCCCGTCAGTGCGAACAAAACACATTGTAGCGAGTGCATTTTCAATTTAGCAGCACGATGGGTCGAACGTATAAGGCTGCTTAATTGAAAATGCACGCGCTACAATGTGTTTTGTTCGCACTGACGGGACTACTTAATCTCGCCGCTTGGATATCACTCGACAGTCCGCACGACCGGCGTTGTTTTCAGAATCACTACCCTGGTGGATACGCAGCCTTAAGCGGAGCGAGTTGCGAATGAGTACCAACCTTTCCGGCTATTTCAAGCGGCAAGAGCGACCGTGTTCGCGGGTTCCCGACTTCGCGCCGTCAATTACTACGCTTCATGTTGTCCTGGTACATTAAATCGCTTCAGCTTTGTGTTTGGATATACGTGAACAATTAAATGACAATCAATAATGATATTTGATGTCACACGAGCACCACCGTGATGTGTGTGTATCATTTTTGCTGTACGACGAACTTATAACTGTACATTTTAATACCTTGTCGCAGTTGTAATACGATAATATTAAAGTGAGAGAGGTTTCAATTTAAGGGAAATAAATTAGTACTCATATTGAAAATTAAAACATTCAGGGGGCCTAGACAAGATGGAAAACACAACGTTAGCGAATTTCGAAAACTGACATAAGTCACATAAGCGGCCGACGCGCTAGATCGTCAGCTTCCGTCATTTTTTTTCTATATCTGTCGGGTATTGAAAATCGCCAACGTACTTTGTATGTAAACTTTATTGAACAAAAGAAAGAATGTACAAATGGGACTTATCCTTTTAAGGGATCGCTTCCAGCTCAACCCTTGAGATATTGAGAAAAGTGAAAACGAAAAGTGAAAAAGATAAGTATACCTATGCAAATATCTACAAAACTAGATATATACATTTACATAGTACGTTACGTAGTACACACTCCAAATAACTACACTTATGTAGAGGACCGTTGACCGTTAGCGTAATGCATCTTGCGTACCTATCTATCTAGCGCGTATACCGTAGACCGTAAAGTTTTAACTCAAAGTAATCTAATCTTCCCGTGGTTTGAATTGGGACCGGATGTAATATAATAAACCCGCGGGCAACCAGGGCCTCTCTACTGGGTAAAACCATATTGCATCTCTAGTGGTACAGTCGACGCCTTAAATATGTTTACACTTTAGTACCTTGTCTATTTAGCGTCATGTTTAAACTGCCATTTGAAATTGTCATAGCGGGTAAATTGACGAGGTACTAAAGTGTAATAGTACATTGTGTATTAAGGGTGGTAAAGAAAGAATTACAAACGAGAGTCTGTTAGAAGCCCGAAGCCGAAGACTGAGGGCTTTAATGACTCGAGCTTTGTATTTCCTTTACCACCCGTGTAACATACAATGTTTTTCATCACAATTGCGAGGAAATGAAATAAAATCAGACAAAAGATCATATTTTTAATTTATTAGCGGCAGACTACATCATTGTCAGCTGTGACTTACCACAGATAATGTCAAACGTGTTCGGAGTCCGATTCTAGTGACATATGAGATCAATAGTTTATTATGCGAGATTGTTAGGAAATAGTATTCAACTGACATTTCATCTCGAATGAAACTTCATATCGAATGGCACAAGAACTGGGGTCCTGACGTATTGTGATAGTTTGAGTCCACGTATAATATTTAAAAAAAAAGCTATTACGCACTTTAGTTACGTAATGGTAAAAAAAGGCCCGCGGGTATTATTTTGTATTTACGGTCGATTTTTCTAGCATGTTAGGACACTATTTACGAGCAAGTGTGATGAAAACATATTTATGGCGTCGACTGTACCTATTGTTTTTAAATCGGCCGCCATTACTGTCAAGTATTTAATAAGAGCTATCACAACGTTGACATTACGATAACATGCCAAAGACAATATGGTTTTACTACATATGTAGGATGGAGGCCCTGTAAAACTGAGTACGTATCATGTCATAATACATATTGGTCATAATATTTAAAGGTTTTTCCTACTCCTGTACTTTTATCTGTCATTTATATAGTCACGAACACTAATATATGAACATACATAATATGTCCGCAGAATAATCCAGAGAAAAGTCTATCTTGTCTATGCCCCAAAACAGCACATGTGCGTTTTTGAGATAAAACGATACGGCCAGCTGCCAAAGCTTAGCGTTGCACCAGTCTAACGCAACTAGGAACAAAAATACTTTTATATGGACTTTACATGGCAATCAATAGCCATCATACTAATAAGTACAGTTCTTATTATATCTAACCTGTGGTCATACCTCGTCAGCCATATTGCTTGGCTTGTCATTGCGTCTCTCGTATCTTGTTTGTTTATTTTTGTAAATTTCTAATTGATTCATTATAAATTTGCGATCGTAGGTAGTGAAAGGTGATTGAAAACTTTTTAGTGAATACACTTTGTGAAAATGCCACCGAAAAGACGGTTTATAACATGTGAAGTTTGTGGAAATCGAGCTAGTCGCGAAAATATGGAAAAAAGGATGTTTATGGCGAAATTTCCCTTGGATGAAGGCCGGTAAGTATAAATTTAGATATGTTTAGCCGTGCAGCAGGCTATAAACCAACAAAATTAGATATTTTATTTCGTTTTTCATTGTGTAGAGATGTACTGTAACTATCGATAACTGTACGCAAAGCATGTCGAGTTGCGTGAGAACTTGCATAAAATATGACCACAAAAATACTTATAATTATTATTTTATTAAAGCTGATGCGTACATTAAAATCCCCGCTTGTGTTCTTTTTCTCGATTTTATTTGTCAAGTCCATTTTTAAACGAATTTACTCGAGGTGCACTGAAATTAATTCGGACAAAACTTACATAATTACGCTGAAAAATTTCCTGCCATACATCAACAATCATTCTTTGATTTATTTGTTAGGAATCTGGTAAATAATTAAGATTTAAGACCTTGTATACAAGAAAATATACCTCTGTTTTAATATTTTCAGATCCAAGCAGTGGGTCAAGTTTGTCTGAAAAGAAGATTTAATATATTATGTTCTGTTTGACGTGCTTAACAATAAATAATTACATTAGTAGAATTATTTTATTTCGGGCCACATTTAAGTCCGTCCTTGTATTAGACCATTTAAACAAATATCTGCTATACAACATACGACTTAAATGTGGACTCAATCCTCACCTCTAATTTCGATAAAGAAAATAGTTTACATGGATGGACCTAATTTCAACCCCGTCCATTTTATCGATATCGACAAAAACAGCAAGTGTATAGGCCACTACACTATTTTAGCCTGTTACGTTGGCACCCTTGCTGTTTGACGGTTCTTTGTTGGTTCGTTGATGTAAGTTGGTATCGGAGTGCCATGCAAACTGATTCTATTGGCTAGTATGAGAGTCCCGCCTCTTAAAACGTAGTGATTATATTCTCTTTGCGTTGCACGATCGATTTAATCATATTTTAACGATTGTGAAATAGGGACTATAAATCACCTAATGTTTTGAGAAATGATTTCAGTTACCTGATTGGTCGATTTTAAAACCTACCTGTATTCTGGTTGGTTGATACGAAATACAAAGTTTTTTTAAAAGATTTAAATTAGTTAAAGAGAAACACGAACCTAAAAGAACCTATCGTTCCGTTTGACAGTCGATGTGTATTGTGATTGGTGGATTTAATTTGGTGATGTATTCTGATTGGTCAAATTAAAATGTTTTGGAATTGTAAATAATTCTATTTTCCATTCCGTCAATTTAAAAACAAAGTAAACCATAGACAACCATGTCATTTTCTTGTTTCCCGCTCGTTTGTTGTTCTTTACTTCGTTCGTTCGTTTGTAAGTTTTTTCGCTTAGTTTTGCATTTCATTTGAAACCTAGTCGTAGAAAAAGTATTGTATGCAACGGTGTATAACTAAGTCAAAAAACACTCGTGGCGCTTACCTTTACGATGTTCGCCTTCGGCTCACATCGTAACACACGCCACTCATATTTTTTGACCTCTCTTATACAACTATTGCATAAACTACTATTATTTCTGAATCCGTAAATATTTCAGGATTTTTTAAAAACCCATCGTATAGAACCCATTAGGTTAGGTTAGATTTGTTTTATAACAATCCTGAAAAGTTTACGGTTTCAGAAAAAAAAACGGAACACAGAGAGTTACAGAATTATCAACAAGTTTGTAGAGTTGTTGGTAATTCTGTAGCTCTGCCTACCCCACTCTGGGAATAAAGGCGTGAGTTTATGTATGTGTGTGTATGTATGTGTAGAAATAAAACCATTATATCTTATGACCATTATGTATTATGACCCATTATTTATTTTGAACTTTATTTATTATGATACGTACACTGTAAAACTATATCTTGGATGAAGTACGTAGGGGTTAAGTAAGACCCCTCCCCCCTGGGTCCGTAATATACTTAAAACGGGCGCTCGCAATCTCAGCGTCTCGCTCGGGACCTCTATATTACACAATGCGAAGGCTTCCCTGATAAATTAAATACGAACGTTTTCCCTTCAAAGGCCGAGGAAATACGTCAAATTTCGACGATTTTTGAAATTATACATTTCTTTCTCTCACACTGTAGCTTAAGTAGCGATGTGGACAAGGGACGAGTTGAACGAAGCGTTCATGTTATGTGTAGCTTGATCTAAGATTGTTTTGTTTTTTTATTGAATGTGAGTAAAGGAGTTTCAAAATAGGTTCGGTGCTTTCAAGTCATGAATCATTTTGGGCAGTAAGAACTCTTGAAGTTTTCTAAATCGTTAATACGTATAAATATTCAATTAATAGTACATTACTACAGACGCCGGGAAGTAGGTGGTTGCAGGCCGAGTTCATATAGACGGCCGAGCGAAGCGGGTCGGATAGTTACGAGGCTGGCAACCCCTTTTCACGGCGAGGTATGTATAGTGCTTTTCTCAAACATTTGCAATGAAATAAAAAAAGACATCACTCAAAAAGGTAAATTGATAAATGTCCACCCTAGGGAAGAAAAGTAATTGGGTGTTAAAATAAAGTACCAGGAGCGCAGCGGTAATTAGGAGGTATATCAGGCATAGCGCAACTTAGATCTCAGGCGGTGCGGGCAGCCGGCGGGCGGGCGGCGGGCGCACACGACACAGCGCGGATGTCTCCCAAACGTTTATGCACTCCTAGTATTTGACGTTATAACATTTTCTCAAAAATTTTAGAAATATAATTTAGATATTCAGTCTGTTCATAAAACCAGCTGTCATGGCCATATTAAAATTAAAAAAAAATTACTTCCCGGCCTAGGCCTTCAATTTTGTATGAAATTCCTTTACAGTTCTCTCGAGTTGTTCCGTCGGGAACGTGGCACTTTGAAGCCTAAAATAACTAACATAACGCCGACATTACACAGCATGTTTGAGAAAACTAACTTTTTACAATTGTATTTATTCAATCGGTTAAGTAGTAGATTTATTTATGGGCCGTAGTTTTACGCCGCGCTGCTTGTGAATGGACAAACCCGCTTCTAAATATTTATTAGATACTATTGTCAGTGACTGACATTAGGTGAGTAGGCTAAATATTGGAATAAGTCCATTGGACTGTCAGTCTGTGACCACCTTTACGACTAGGTGGATTGTGCTCGTTTGCCTTCTACATGGCATTAAAAAAAAAGCAAGTATCAGAGGCCCAACTTTGAAAATCGAAGTTCGGAGTTACGTTAGTTCCATCCCTCTCTATCGATTTCATTTAGAATGACGAGTGACTGGGATGGAGCAAAGCTAACGTAACTTCGAACTTCGATTTTCAAAGTAGGGCTTCAGGATGCACTGCAGGATGCCGGTATCTGGATAAGTAATTTCTACATGTTTTATAGAGGTCTCTCTACGGCCCATACGTCTTACATTATTGAGCTACCATGGGATCACTTTGTAACATCGACACTTATTTGGTCGAATGTATCAATTCATCGAATTTAATTTCATCGAAACCTAATTTATAGTAACCTTATTATTTTTAGGTTATCTCAAGCATGGATTACGTAGGTTAGGTTAGGTCAGACCTTCTTGCTCGAGAACTGAAGTTAAAGTAAGACAGGAATCAACTTCTGCAATTTCTGGAATCCCTTCCGTGAGGCGAAGTTTGATAGCGAAATGTGTTGTTTGAGCATGTTTTGTACCATAGGTATGAGAACCTTTTGGCGATCTGCCTTTGGCTGGTGTGTAGCAGTAGTTTTAAATTTACCTTTTATTTGCGCTAGTGTTTTTGTGTAAGTGCGTGTACCTTTGAAGTTTGTACTAAACTTTAAGTTTGCTACTCTGTCACTACATGTGAAATCCTGTAATTGGTTTTGTGCTTCCTATTCTTGTTTCGTATGTTATATTTGTAACTGTTGGATTTCCCACCAATAAATAAATAAATAAATAAATAAATAAATTTTTATTGTAAAGAAATCAAGCCGTTTTAGGCTACAGGCTGTCTCATTGGAGCAAATATACAAAAAATTACATAAATTATGAAAAACATTACCCTCCTTCTGGGTTTGCGGGGTAAAAACAAAACACGACATAATTCCACCTCTCTATAAAATTAGTATATATAGAGGGAAAATGTTTTTGGTGTACCGTTAAAATCGGGGATTATGATAACCTACAGGGCTCAGGGCTGTAAGAAACTTCCAACAACATGCTCTGAAGTTATAATGAGTTCGCCAACTGAAATCAATATCTTTGGAATCGGAAAACACAAATAATTGGAATTCTTGATAATAATGTGGAATAAGGAATACTCATCCCTTTTTTACAGTTTTAATGAAAGCTGATTCATGTAACAAACATTTTTGAATAGCTGAAAAAATAACCAAGATATAAGCTATCAAAGATTAGTTCCTATATCTTTCGAGTAAAACTGAATTTGACATGGAGTTTTACATTACATAATGTTTTTTTTTTCTTTGTTATTTTAATTGGTTCTTGTATTCAAGGACACTTTAGAAATGAGTACAAATTATGATGTTTCTCGCCTGACAGCTACTTTTTTATTGATATATTTTGTCCGGTAGCATGAGCATGTCATGCTCACTCAAAGGTCTTTGCTCACGGCGGCGTCGTTGATCGGGTTCCCAAACACATGGTTGAGCGAGGCAATGGCTGAGATACGCGTCATACTCGTGACCGGGTGCTGTCTGTGGGTTTACGTTTGTAATGATTTTATTTGTGTTAGGTTTAAAATAATTATTTATTACTTTATTACCTTGTAACCTGTTACTTTTAAATATTATTGTATTTTATAATTTGAAAAAATTACCTGCTGGGGTTTCTTGCGGCGCTTCTCCGCAATAATGGTCTTGTCCGAAGCGCTAGTAGATTCACTCCATATTACCGACGTGTATAAGAGCCCTCATGTGGCCAATTTACTGAATAAACATTTTGAATTTGGAATTTTGACATGGCCGACGTGTTACATGACGCCACACGGCGTATCGGATCTCTCTTTCTAATCGCTGTCTAATTAGCAGTTTTAACTACTTGTATAATCCGTATGGAGGAGCTTAGTTTGGGACTAATTCAACTTGCGTGAGATTGTCCTTTAAAAAACGTTTCGCTTGAATACAACATGGCCAGACGGCTAGTAATCCATCCAATCTGCATTTAATTTAATTCGGGAGTCGTTTGAGCTCCTCCCTCCCGCCTCGCCCAACTGCGTTGCTTTTAAATTACTGTTTTTGCTACGGGTAATAGTTTAATCAAATGAGGCAAGGGACTGCCACGCCCGATACCAAATGAAAGGTAAGCTTCGTTACGAGAATTAACTCCCTGACCTAATTTATTGATAGAGTTATTTGACAAGTTGAATATCAGAAATTTGTTATATTTACAACAAATAAATAATACTAAAATAATAAATAGAACCTCTATTAACTTACAATATAAGAGCTCAATATTATAAACTGGTAACATATACATAGATGAGTAGGTAAATCCTTAAGAAGTCTGTTACAGCGGGCACGTATCAAAAAAATACGGACGTAACCTTGTCTAATCATTAAATTTGAAGCATGCAAAAGGGCTAACTGTCACTCGTGCTGTGGCTTGGCGCGTTGTCTTACCTAGTGTATCCGTGTGCTTGCGGTAAGTTGTGTATAACGAACGAAAGTGCCGACCTTGCATGCTTCAAACCCTTTTAAGTGCAACGTAAGATTAAAACTACTGCTAAATACCAGCCAGAGGTAGATCGCCAAAGTTAAAGCTTAAAGTGTAAAGCTTAAAGTTTTCAATAACTGCTTAGACCTGGGATTATCGCGTACATACATACACATACATAAACTCACGCCTTTATTCCCAGAGTGGGGTAGGCATAGCTACAGAATTACCAACAACTCTAAAAAATTGTTTATAATTCTGTAAACACATTTTGCACTTTTAGGCTAAAATGTTTACCTGTGTATTAGTGACAGGTTGCAAGCCCATCGCCTAACAGTACTATACGCCTTTATTCCCTTAGCCGTCTCTTACGACATCCACGGGAAGATATGGAGTGGCACTATTCTAACCCGGCAACCACACGGTAATAGTGGTAAAATGGTTCGTTTGGTTACGTTTTCATATTTTTCCAATTTCAAATATCGGCCAGTTGAATCGTGGGCATTCTATTATAATATAATACCTCAGCTTTGTACAGCCCAACTGTACAGCGCTGGAATTAGGGTAAGCTTTTGGGTATGAATATGAATAAGGTACAGTCGGCCATGAATCCCTATTAGCCTTCCATGAGCGCGATTGTTGTTTATTGCTGCGAGAGACACGCGTTCGCTTTTACCCGGGGCAGAGACAAACGGCGGTGACAGTTAGCCTTTTATTTGGGGCATAGACTAGCAGTGACAGGTTTTGTTTTTTACGGGGTGCAGACGAAAGGTTTAGTGGTGTAGTCTGTCAAGTCTATCTTGCCGGCGGGTGTTCAAATCTACGTATTTATGGCAATAAAAGTATAGAAATGACACTGTCATAATTAATAGTTCTCTGTGGCATTCCTGTTAGTATACAAAGAGAATATAATCACTACGTTTTAAGAGGCGGGACTCTCATACTAGCCAATAGAATCAGTTTGCATGGCACTCCGATACCAACTTACATCAACGAACCAACAAAGAACCGTCAAACAGCAAGGGTGCCAACGTAACAGGCTAAAATAGTGTAGTGGCCTATACACTTGCTGTTTTTGTCGATATCGATAAAATGGACGGGGTTGAAATTAGGTCCATCCATGTAAACTATTTTCTTTATCGAAATTAGAGGTGAGGATTGAGTCCACATTTAAGTCGTATGTTGTATAGCAGATATTTGTTTAAATGGTCTAATACAAGGACGGACTTAAATGTGGCCCGAAATAAAATAATTCTACTAATGTAATTATTTATTGTTAAGCACGTCAAACAGAACATAATATATTAAATCTTCTTTTCAGACAAACTTGACCCACTGCTTGGATCTGAAAATATTAAAACAGAGGTATATTTTCTTGTATACAAGGTCTTAAATCTTAATTATTTACCAGATTCCTAACAAATAAATCAAAGAATGATTGTTGATGTATGGCAGGAAATTTTTCAGCGTAATTATGTAAGTTTTGTCCGAATTAATTTCAGTGCACCTCGAGTAAATTCGTTTAAAAATGGACTTGACAAATAAAATCGAGAAAAAGAACACAAGCGGGGATTTTAATGTACGCATCAGCTTTAATAAAATAATAATTATAAGTATTTTTGTGGTCATATTTTATGCAAGTTCTCACGCAACTCGACATGCTTTGCGTACAGTTATCGATAGTTACAGTACATCTCTACACAATGAAAAACGAAATAAAATATCTAATTTTGTTGGTTTATAGCCTGCTGCACGGCTAAACATATCTAAATTTATACTTACCGGCCTTCATCCAAGGGAAATTTCGCCATAAACATCCTTTTTTCCATATTTTCGCGACTAGCTCGATTTCCACAAACTTCACATGTTATAAACCGTCTTTTCGGTGGCATTTTCACAAAGTGTATTCACTAAAAAGTTTTCAATCACCTTTCACTACCTACGATCGCAAATTTATAATGAATCAATTAGAAATTTACAAAAATAAACAAACAAGATACGAGAGACGCAATGACAAGCCAAGCAATATGGCTGACGAGGTATGACCACAGGTTAGATATCGACGACCGTAATCTAAATTGACGTAAGGGACAAATGGCTACTTTTCAGGAAAGCCAAAAAACTGTTTTTTTTTTCATTTTAAATTCATATTTTTTTTGTTTGTTTACGTATCATGTAACTGATAATAGCCAATTACTTATTTTCTTTAACCCTTTAACTACAAATAATTCAATTTATCATTTAACGCTTAGTTACTGAGATAGCATGTCCCTTACGTCAAAAAAAATAATTCATTATGTCCAATACACCCTTCTTCAACAGTCGACTTTAGAGTGAATTTGATGTATCTACAAATAAATTGAAAGAAACGAAATTAAAGTGGTCGTAACTCCATTGAAACTAATCAAAGACAGGGCGTAAAAGGTACATGGGAAATTATCTTAGGTGAAATAATAAACCAAAACATAAAATGTAAATGTATTATTTATTAGAAAAATTAAGAGATCAATCATGTAAGTATAGACATAATTTGCCAGAGCTCGGAATCGCAATTATGTAGTGGTACTTGTGTGTTTACAGGACTTTCACTATTTAAATCTTCATTTTTCTTTTACCAGATACCGTTGATAAACAGCGAATAGATAGCGTTGTATAAACGGACCAAAAATTCATAAAATAAACTTAATAAAGGACCAAACTATTGTTTAAAGTATAGATTAGTACTTTAAACAATAGTTTGGTCCTCTATTAAGTTTATTTTAACAAAACAGCACACAAGTAACTTAGTTATGTCGCAATACCAAGAATGAATAGATATATTTTAATGTATTTAGAAACGTAACAAAGTATTTTGGTTAGCATAGCATTTCTAAAGACTTGCAAAATAATATACCTACATAAGAAGACACAAACACGGTAATTGCATGTAGCCGAAACCTTGATATTTTATTAAATAAAATACTTACTGCAATAACTCTTCTCGATCCCGCAGTAATTTATTGCGTCGAGCTAAGAGTGATTCAATACTGTTCCTATTCATCGTTATCAAATCTCGGTTGCCTTCCTTATTATTAAGTACTTAAACGTGCGTGAAGACGAGTGCTCGTGCAAAACAGAACTGAGCAAGCAGCGGCAGCACTCAATTCAGTGTAGCCAGGTGTAATTTGAAAAACGAATAGTTTTTTTATCAGTCGAACATACCTTTGAATAAACGATTATAAAACTGTTTTTTTCTTGTTCGTATGTATGTATGTAAACGCTTTATTGGAAAACTAACAATTGAATTATGTATAGAGTATTCTCATTAAAACCATTTTATTTTATTTCTATTGAAAAATTATAGTTGTCACGTGTCGTGTTTATTGTAAATACTTTATACTCTGTTTGCACAAACAAACAAACCCTTGGAATATTATTTTAAATGCATTTATAGCCATATTTTCAATCGAAGTCCAAGGCTCAAAAATCAAAAGATTGTCAAGAAAATTCAGTAGATTTCCTAAAAATCAGAAGAAGCGGCAACATTGTCAACCACTACCAGGAGCGACATGCTCCTTCTGCAATGTTTTTGATACACGAGGTGATAGTGAGATCTCTTTCACCCTCAAGCCACTTTAAGTGCGTTAGACTAATTTAGCTATATTGACGAACACTTCGTATGCCATCTAACGAAAGAGATAACGCTTACATTTTTGGTAAAAGTTAAAATTTTGCAGCTATGTTTTAATGTAAGGGACGGTAGTTTTGACATTTAACTTGTGAAAAAATGTCGTATATACTCTTAGCAAACATTTGAAACAATTACAAATTACCGTAAGGGTCACTGTTGCCTTACATTTGTGAAAGCAAAACTGCGTATCGTACAATTGCTTAAGTACAGAATAGTCTTTTACGACGTAGATAAATTTAGAAAATTATAGTTACATCTAATTGTGATAGAATGAATTTTGTTTTTGTAGATAATTTTGAGAACGTTAAATGATGTATCGGACCTTTACTTATTTAATGGCTCCTTACAGCGTTAGGTAAATTGCGAAGATGAATGTTACACCAAGAAGTAAATGAACTTTTTTTTATTGCTATCGATACGTCGTATTTGTTTGAAATACGGAGTCAAAGTAACATTTTTTTAAGGCTGTAAGGGGCTTGTTTTTTAAGGCTATTGAGATGTCACCTATACCAATCGATAGAGAAAAAAAAACTGAACAGAACTACATTCATAACTCATTTTCGCCATTTTGTCCCTTACGTCAATTTAGATTACGGTCGTCGATATAATAAGAACTGTACTTATTAGTATGATGGCTATTGATTGCCATGTAAAGTCCATATAAAAGTATTTTTGTTCCTAGTTGCGTTAGACTGTTAGTATAGTTGAATAATTTCTATAACTATTAGATCTATGAAAACCTCCGATATAATGGTGACTTTCTTTCAGAGCTGTTATCTCTTAAATGGCTCAACCGATTTCAAAAAATCTAGTTTCCAGTTCTCAGTTTATTCTGTTTCTAGTTTAATTTTCATTTAATTAGAGGAAAAGCAACGATATATAACTATTTTTGGGCTTTTTAAAGTACCTAGTTAAAGTACCAACATTTCTATAAAAGGGAGCAACAATATTTTTAAAACGTTGTATTGTTTTAAAATCTTTTGAAGACGCATTTTCCCGTCCCTCGGAAAAGCCCCGCCCGACCTAATAAGAGTATTGATATGCGCATACGGCCTTTTCGCTTTGATCGGCGGTAGGTATCATCATGTACAGATGTAGTGAATAATCCTTTCCCATCGTTTTTTCTCGGGTAAGCTCGTATTTATCTAGCTTTCTCAATTAGCTTGAGGACCCGTCAATAAGCCAACTGAGAAAGCAAGATAAATACGAACTTATCCGACAAAAAACGATGGGAAAGGATTATTCACAACATCTGTATCACAGTGTTGCTTACTGTCTTTTTCTTTTTTCTTTTTAAATAATGGGATAAGTAGCTTAATTCATTTCATTGACTCTAAACGAGCAAAATTAACCTTTATGTCTTTGCTGTTAGTTTAGTTTTTGCACGGAATTCATTGCTATCTGAGGAAATGTAACGTTTAGAAATGTAAGATAATGTAGTATTTAAATCGTTAAATATGATTTATTTTCTAAAAGCGTAACAAGATACTTGAAATAACACGATATAGAGAACATTGCTTCAGCACAGTGGGGACGTCTGCTCATTACCTAGTCAAAGTTCAACGCGACGCTTGTCACCGTCACGTCGTTAGCAGTTAGCGAGTTACTATTGACACAGGAACTACGACGACGAACGCGTTGTCTAGGTGCATGGACGAGGAATTTATATGTTTAGCAGGTCGCAACACGTAAAATTTGCCGTATTCTACACATACGGCAGTGTCCGCACAAGTGTTTACTTGAACGCATTGAGGCCCTATTCCCATCATCATTAACTTTGTTCAAAGTGCAGCTAGAAACATGAATATTTTCAGATTAATAAAGATTTTACAGCGTTGTAAGATATCAAAATCCTATAGTAATCGGATAGTATTTGGTACTGACTGAGTGAGTCACTAATTATAACCTATAGGGCACCTATTTGGTGTAGCAGTAGTCGTTGTTTTTGACCTAGTGCAGGTATTCGGAAAGCTACAATAGGCTAAGTAAAGTTTTTGGAAGATATGTATATTATATTTATTTTCGATAGTCGTCATCCTAAAGATCAAGAAATTGCGGCTCTTTTATTTTTATTTCCTCTAATATTTTAGAAATATTTTTTTTAGTTATGAAGTTGACATTTGTACACTTTAATGACCGACTAGCTTGTTGCCTTCGTACTTAATGAAAATGAAAAAAAAACACTTCTATATCTGTCATTGTCAAATCAAATCAAAGTAAACAAACAATTCAATACAACGGCTCTTTTCTGTTTGCTTGTGTTTCATGTGATCAGTGTTTTTAGAAATATTTTTAACGATCTCAGAACGAACTCTGGACTTTGGCTCTAAGGAAGAGCGGTGTCTCCCAACAAAGGCATTTATTTTGCTTACAGGGAGGCTCCATCCCTTAGATCATACTTTACGTGTTTTTGTTGAATAAAGAATTTTGAATTTTGAATTTTTTTGAATTGAACTTTCGTTTTGCCGCTTTGCTCTAAGACCTTTGCACGATATTTGGTCTACGATTTATTTTCGAACCCTTTGGCACTTCTTCTTGGACACCGATTTCTTCCTTTCTCGACGACTCTTGCTCTGCTTTTTGATAGCCACGAGAGCACTTTTGAATTGTACAATCCACGCAATGAATTCAGGCAATCCCACATGGACTGTGGAAATGGAGTAGGATTACAAAGATTTACTTGAATATACTTATTTGAATTGAACCGTTTGTTTACTTTGATTTGATTTGACGTCGACAGATATAGAAGTGACAGTTTTTTTTTCTATTTCTAGAAGGCAACAAGCTTGTCGGTCATTAAAGTTTACAAATGTCAACTTCATAACTAAAAAAAAGATTTCTAAAACATTAGAGGAAATAAAAGTAAAAGAGCCGCAGTTCTATGATCTTCAGGATGACGACTATCGAAAAAAAATATAATTTACATCTCTTCCAAAAACTTTACTTACCCAATTCTTTACATGTAAGTAAGTATAATTACCCATAGTAAAAGCAGTGATTACGTTGGAACTACGCCAATTTGTATAAGTATAATATTTAAAAAGGAACAAGAATAAAAAGCGATATTAAAAATATTCAGCAGCAATATTGTTTAGGCTGTCGTGTCCGCCGCGTGCGTGTTTCGCAGACTGTACTTATCGCTCCATCGCTCATTATTTTTTTATGAGCATTAGAAACCATGGCTGCCGGCTGTAAGGGTAATTGTACCCGTGTTGACGGGGATTATATTTATTTAGCTAATTTTGTGTACGAACGTAGTTACAGCTTGAACCATTGGGCAATGTTGAAATGTTTTTAACGCTTTACCCTCAGGAACTGGGTTGTGATTCTGTAAACAACGCCGGTCGTGCAGACTGTCGAGTGATATCCAAGCGGCGAGATTAAGTAGTCCCGTCAGTGCGAACAAAACACATTGTAGCGCGTGCATTTTCAATTAAGCGGCCTTATAAGTTCGACCCATCGTGCTGCTAAATTGAAAATGCACGCGCTACAATGTGTTTGGTTCACACTGACGGGACTACTTAATCTCGCCGCTTGGATATCACTCGACAGTCCGCACGACCGGCGTTGTTTACAGAATCACTACCCTGCTTTTCCGGGATAAAAGTATCTTAACTCTGTCTTCAAGCAATAAACTATTTCTTTATAAAATTACACTTTTGCATTATCATTACTATCATTAGTAAGGATTCGTACATGCTTACCTTTTCACATACACGCCTCTTCTACTCAGTAAAACCACTAAAACCATATTGCATTTGACGTGTTATAGGTTTTTTAAATCGGCCGCCATTGTTCTCAAGTAAATAATACAAATTATAAAGATATTTCATCTGATCTATCGTATAATTTCAATCCCGTAACGCTAATATTATTGCGTACCACAAATTACTGCACAAAGGAGCCTTTGATGGTATTATAATAATTATTATTAATTATTATCAACACGGCTTTGATTGCTTCATTATTATTAACTAACATTACATTAATATCACATAATGTAACATTTCAACATACAATAAGGAATATTTCAACGTACTTACTTACTACTTTTTAAAATGAAAATAGGTAAAATAATGGCTTAATTTAAAATAATTTTGAGAAGCCAGGTAAAATAGAAAATTTCTAAAATCATAGGTTTTTTTTTTTTAGTTTGATACATTGGTAATTTTTTCACAGCTTCAAGAAAAACTGATTCATGTAATGCAATCTCCACACGCTTGCGGTTATTTGCCAAACACTGCAGGACGCATCTATATGTTAGAGTGAGCACGATTTTTTTTAAAGAAACCTTTTTTATTCGAGATGTTTCCATGACAAAGGGATATCAGAGGTTTTTTTTTTAATGGCATAGAGATGACAAACGAGCACACAGGCCACCTGATGGTAAGTGGAAACTGTGACCCATAGACATTCGCATTCACAAGACTGCAGAGCAATCCTAAGACTGCAAATGCGTTGCCAACCCTGAGGACTAAGATGGAATGCCTCTATGCTAGTCATTTCACCGGCTGTCTTATCCCCAAACCGGAACACAACAATGCGAACACTGCTGTTTGGCGGTAGGTTAATGGATAAGACGGTGGTAGCGATCCGGACGGACCCTGCACAAGGTCCTACCATATTCTTATCTATTTACCAGTTTTTTACTGCACTGTTCTGGAACGTTCTTGTGTTGCTTTACCCCTACATATTATGAAACACCGCATCACGGCTTACATCATACAAAAAAAAAACAGCCGGTATCAGTATTTCAGTGCCAGGGTTCCAATTCCTATATTAAATTGACAGCAAAAGCGTTCATTCGATAATAATGACTAGACTTATGTAAAATAAGGCTGTAAATAGAACACTGCCGAGTTAAGTTTACGAGACGCGCCACTATGCGTACTGCGCTGCGAGGGGCCTTGAGTTACCACTCCATTCCGCCTTATTTTACGACTAAAGCAAAATAAAATAAATTTCTACTATACAACCTGAACAAAATATCCGCACAAAACAACGCCGCGTTTACATGGAACGTGAATTTCAAGCTCTTAGAAAAGCAGCGTTGGTCATCGAACACGACTAAAGCGACGCTCAAATACCAATTTCCACCGCACGTGGCTACCGCCGCGATCGATAGCTACATACAACAACTGTTGCTTCGCATCCGCGTTCTCACTCCCACTTGCTACAAACTCCGTGAGCACCCGAGACGGAGCGAAGGACATCGCTACAAGCTCATTGCGCAAAACTCACGCAACACTAGCGTTGGTTCCGCCGCACGTATGGGGTGGGTTTGAAGTGGGAGGGGGATGGGAGATGCGGCATCGCATGCTCCTAAAACGTCACAAAGGAGGTCGGGGGATGAATAACAATGCGGACTGCGGAATGATGTCCTTATCGACGAGAACAGCGCGCGCGCGCCGGGCGCTGGCTCAAGCATCTACATTCACGACCAGACGCACATACGTAGATTTGACCGATTTAGGCGGCCAAAATTATTTTTTCTTCTAATCTTGTTTAAATTGGGGTATATGATTAAAATATGTTGTATTTAATTCAAATCATTATTATTTAAAAAAAATATACAAAAAAAAACAGAAAAATGCTACTTATCTTTTTTAAAGTAAGTACCTACAATGATAAAACAGTTTATAATTTACAAAAAAATATTAATAAATAAATAAAAACATATTATAATTAAATTACTGACGATATGTAATAAAGTCTATTTACTGCCAGGTAGCAATTATTCAATTGCTTCGCTTGAAAAAGCTTTGCATGAGCTTTTTTTATAAGTCCTCATACTGCTCACAAGAGGATCCGAAGTAAGCAACAGTCTGTGGTAGATGTCGAGGTTGCACTCTTCCTTCAAAAACTTTCTTGCAAAGTTTTGTCTATACGTATGACCGAAAATGCTTATTTCGGGCTTCTGCCGCCTCCTCCGACAGTTGCCCAATTGGTAATAACGCATTTTCAATTATTTTTGCACCATGTAATAAAATCTTGTGCATGTTCGGAGTCATGGGGTGCCACCCATATTCCTCAACGTACAGCTTTGCCGTGTCAAAGGCGTATGCGTCGTATTTCGAAACATCAATTTTGTATCCACTTGAAATTGCTTCCAAAATAACTTTGCACCTATGAATTAATTCATGGTTAATCCCTAAAATATCAGCAGCCAATTCGGTGTTCTCAAAAAACCTTCGACTTGTATTACCGTCGTTGGTATTGCCGAAGTTGGCTTTAGGCATATCTAACAAAAGACCAGTTTCTCTCCTAAATGCTGCTTGCTCTGGACAGTTTGTTATTTCCCTGAGGACTTTTGATGCATTTCTTTTTCCGTCTGTTTGTAATATAACTTGTGCAGCATGGACTATGATTTCATCATCGACAGTTGCACGAATGTCCTCCGTCTTCCTTCTCTTAGTTCGTTCACTCGAGTCCTCAAAATGATTTACATGGACGGCCTTGCCGATTAGATGTTTCAATTGGAATTTCAAAAGTTCCTTCTAACCATGTCTGGTTATTTTTCAAGAATACCTCTTCAGTCTTTCGTGTTTTTATCCATCTATCTTTCATTTGTGACTTAAACTGGGAAAATGTATGTTTAAGGCTCTTTTTACTTTCTTCGGAGAGCCCATAATACGCCACAAGGTAATTTTCTAAATGGTTCAGTTTTTCACTCAAATTTGGGAAATTCTGATCTTTAATTTTTTCGAACAAATATTTACGAGTCACAACTGTAACACCAGAGGCACTGAAGGACTCTGAAACAAAAAAGAAACAAATAGTACTAAAAATAAAATCATGAACGGTTTTTAGAGTTTTTACCCTGACAACTTCAATTGACCTGTATTTGACTATAGGCACTTTTTGGCAGAAACTGTTATTGTTAATATAATATTGAATATGTGCCATAATTATTGTAATATCAATAAGTTCTTGGAAGACCTTGGAAGTATTTCATTATTGCATTCAAAACCTAAAATTTAAGAAAAGTAGCTAAAAATAAGGTGTTACGTTTGAATGCTAGGCATATACAGTAAACTGATAAAAAAAAACAACTTTTTAAGTTAAATTGATAGATTCTTACCTGAATTATTAGAATCCATTTCTTTCACTACACTAGAGAACACTGAATTGTTTTGTTGCAGTTTATAACACTACGTATATTGAAGGCACCGAGAACTGTTACGTACACTACAAGTGACAATCAGATTTCGATTGACGGTAGCTCGGCGCAAACGTTATCTTATGACTCAAAAAGGGTGGGGATGGGTGCCCTGGAATGTCAGGTAGATAAGGAAGTCAATTGTTTAACCGTGGGGTGATTTTCAATATTTCGACTTATGGCCGCCTAAATCGGTCAAATCTACGTATGTGAGACGCCTCAAATACCCTACTAAATTGACACCAAATCGTGCTCTTGGGTATACATCTGCGACTAACTTGAACACTCAGTGCCCAGGGACTTAGATTACCTACAAATTGGCCTCTTATTTGAGTTCTTGGATGCGATAATGTCATTCAAATTAATCAACGCTTCCTGCAGTGTTTCATTTTTGTAGTCATCATGAACGAACTCGCTTTACGTATAAAAGCGCTGTTAACGTTAACTTTGTTCGTACAATTACGCTGATGAAAAAGGTATAAGCTTTTAGGCTTGGTAATAAAAAGTTGGTAACGTAAGAAGAGTCGACTGTAGGCTGTTTTTCTCTCTTTGTTTACTGCGCCTTTGGGTGGGGTTTATTTCATGGGTGTTGGACGGCGGTTCTCCCACTTGTACCCACCCAACGAAAATGCTGCTGTTAAATATATATGCGACCGAACATATTGCACCTATGAGTTACCCTATGTTGACCCTAGAGTAATCGAAAAGACCATAAAACATAAACTCAAAAATAAAGAGAGTCCTGATTTCTTTGGTATCACGGGAAACCTAATCGCCGAATATTGCGAACCATTACTACCGATTATCAGCTTCATCATTCATGAAATATTTTGCACGGGATATTACCCGGATATACTAAAGAAGTCACGAGTCTGCCCAATATACAAAGGATCAGGGGATAGATGTGTGCCGGATAACTACCGTCCAATAACGATCGTCCCCACCATTTCTAAAATTATCGAATCAATCTTGGCTTCTTCTATAACCCTTTACTTAGAAAACAATTTGATCTTAACATCTGAACAATACGCGTATAGAAAAGGGCACTCAACAACCTCGGCCTCTTTGCGGTTGGTCAATGCTATTGTTACGTCATTGGATAAAGGACTAAAAGTTGCGGGACTATTCTGCGATTTGTCGAAAGCCTTCGACTCAGTCAGTCACAGTTTACTTAAGATAAAACTGAAAAAACTAGGGTTTAAAGACAAAGCCTACAATTTGATATGTTCTTTCCTAGAAAAAAGATCACAGGTAGTTGAGGTGCAAAGCTCTGGTGAGAAACTCAGATCGACGGCATGCGATACCACCGTCGGGATCCCCCAGGGCTCCGCGCTGGGTAATGTCCTGTTCCTGATATTTATTAATGACCTGCCGAGCGCCATTAGTGGAGGGCAGGTTATATTGTTCGCGGACGACACAAGTGTAATCGTGGCTGGAAAATCGTACACTGATTTACAAAAGAAACTACACGTAGTTACTTCACAGTTAAAGTCTTGGTTTGACTCAAATGGACTAAAACTAAATATGGAAAAAACTAAAACCGTACCTTTCAGCGTTCGTGCTTGTAACCATCCACAAATTTCAATTTGTAACGATATATTGACAGCTAAACTGGTTAAGTTTCTAGGTTTCCAACTAGACAGCACATTGTCGTGGAAACCACATATCGAGCACGTGTGCAACCGGCTGGCCACTTCCATCTACGCCCTACGCGAGTTGAGTAAGTTGGTGTCGCCTGAAACCCTGTTACAGGTATACTACGCATATGTACACTCTATAATCTCATACGGTGTCATCCTCTGGGGAAACTCGACAGATAGCCAACGCGTTCTTATACTTCAGAAGAGAGCCATTCGCATTATTACAAAGGTGCCACATAATACATCATGTCGAGCGCTATTCAAATCCTTGGGGATATTGACTGTGAGGTCTCTTTATATACACGACACCATAATGTACGTCAGGAACAACCTAAATTCCTACAAGCGTGGTACTGACGTACATAATTTTAATACAAGAAATGCTAATCGCCTAATAAAGGTTCATAGAAGGTTGGTCATGTCGAACAAAGACCCGCAGGTGATGGGGCCAACTCTTTACAACAAGCTCCCACCGCGCGTTAAGGGCGTGGCCAGCGTCTCAGGATTCCAGTCCCTACTAAAGAATATTTTAATTGAAAACACAATATATACTGTAAATGAATTTATCAGTAGCACTATTAAATAATAAATAATAATAATATGATGTTAAATGAATAACTACTATCTGTAAGTTGACATGTCTTCTGGTTTACTTTATGTTTACGTATATGTTAAATGTAATTATTCAAGAATTGACGAATAAACTATTCTATTCTATTCTATTCTATTGACATAAACTTTAGCCACTTTCACTTTAATCTGTTACTGTACTGCTACTTCAGAGTTCAGAAATTAACGATCACTTTGGGTAAAGGCTTTAATTAATCGCTTTAATCATCGAATACGGTAAAAGAAACATCTTAAGAGGATCAAGTTTTCACTTGTATGTAGATATACTTATACGTATGTATTATGTAGGAATGTATGTATGTAGGTATGTATGTATAAAATTAAATGGAAATAAATAATTTATTCCGGAGTAAGTTTCTATATTATTATGTATAACACACAGATGTAAGTTTCTTTTTTTGTTAAATTTTTGTCATTGAAAACCGTGTCGTTTTTGTGTCAGTAAATTTATTTTCATTTAATATAAAAAACACAAATAGAAAAAAACAGTACAATCTAAAAACAAAAGATATTATTATGTATTGTTTTTCTTTTTATGAATGTATGACTGTTAGGGTCCTAGTAAAAAGGGAATAAGTCTTTTGAATATCAAGTGAGAAAGGGTTTAAGTCCACAAATACTTACGCCTTTCATGTATATACCTTTTTTATTACAAGTTAAGTCGACTTTTAACTTTTTCACTAGGACCTCAGTGTACGCTTCTTTGTTCTCTTGTAGAGGCTGACCGAATAGCCACATTACTACGTACAGTCGAGTCGATAAATTTGTGAACACTTTAGCACCTTGTCTATTTAATCTCACGTTTAAACAGACATAGTACATGACTGGACGTAGTGATTAAAGTGACAAGGTACAAAAGTGTACACATATTTATGAACTCGACTGTAGCTTATTTAAAAATAGCGAACTCAAAAATGTACATGTATGTCTGTAAACACTTTACTTTAATAACACGAAGTTTGTGTGTGTTTGTTACTTCCACACGTTGAAATATCTGGACGGATTAGGAATGGGGATACCTTACATAAGTATATACAGGATTAACACATCTATAGGCTATCTTATATCCCAAGAAAATCCCTGATGGCCACCATGGGATGGTCAACGTGGGCGAAGTCGCGGGCAGGAGCTAGTTAGTATGTTGTATGTTAAAGTAGGGTATTTATCATTATTATAGGCGAACAAACTAACAGATGCAGGGGGTTGTAAAGCTTGGGTT
This sequence comes from Acleris laterana, assembly GCA_963966035.1. Classification (NCBI taxonomy): domain Eukaryota; kingdom Metazoa; phylum Arthropoda; class Insecta; order Lepidoptera; family Tortricidae; genus Acleris; species Acleris laterana. The sequence continues at coordinate 17,381,534 of OZ014449.1, forward strand.
TTGAGAGACTATGCATTTTATCATATATATTTTTTAATTACGTAGTAGCCCTGCCTAGACTCTCTCAGAGATAGTGCTATTATACAAGAAAGGAGATCCAAAATTGATCACAAATTATAGACCCATTAGTTTGATATCTTGTTTATACAAAGTATTTGCCTTAACATTACTAAGACGCATAACTAAGCCTATTGATGAAAACCAGCCAATCGAACAGGCAGGCTTTATGAAAAAGTATTCTACGATCGACCATATACATACATTGAAAATAATAATGGGAAAATATGCTGAATATGATCTGCCTATATACATCGCCTTCATAGACTACTCCAAAGCATTCGATTCCATATCACATAGCTCTATCTGGAAAGCACTCACAGAACAAGGTATTGAATATGATTACATAGATCTAATTAAAACTATATATGCCAACAGTAGGACTAGAGTACGAATGGAGACAAAAGGACCACCATTCGAAGTAGAGCGAGGGGTAAAACAAGGCGACCCCCTGTCACCAAAACTATTCATTGCCGTACTCGAATCCATCTTTAGAAACCTCGAATGGAAGAACATGGGCATCAACATCAACGGCACCTACTTATCACACCTCAGATTTGCGGATGATATTATTCTTCTCTCTGAAAGCTCCGAACAATTGGCACACATGCTAGAGTCTCTCAGTCAACACAGCGATAGTGTCGGTTTACAAATAAATAGAGACAAAACGAAGATTATGACGAACAGAGATAAAAAGCTAATGTCTATAGCATCAGTACCTATAGATTATGTAGAAGAATATGTATATCTTGGCCATCTCATATCTTTTAAATCCTGTACAGAAAAAGAAATAGACCGAAGAATAAAGGTCACGTGGAATAAGTTTTGGTCTATGAAGGAAATATTTAAGGGAAATATCCCTACAAAATTAAAAACTAAAGCAATGAATATCTGTCTGACACCCTGCTTCACCTACGCATGTCAAACCTGGCCTCTCAAAAAAATCCATCTAAATAAAATAAAAAAATGCCAAAGAGGGATAGAAAGAAGCTTTCTGAATATAAAACTAAAGAACCGGATCAGAAGTTTGGATATAAGGAAAAGGACAAACGCAAAAGATGCAGTCAAACAGGTACTGACACTAAAATGGAAATGGGCAGGACACATTCAAAGAGTAAAAGATAGAAGATGGTCGCAAACTGTTACAAACTGGAATCCAATATACAAAAAGAGAAGACGAGGCAGACCACAAAAAAGATGGAATGATGACATAGCCGAAGTGGCCGGAGCTTTCTGGCGCAGGACGGCACAAGACAGAGAAAGATGGCAAAACCTGGAGGAGGCTTTCACCGCAAAAGGCGGCCCTTACATCTAAGAATAGATAAATATTAGATAGGTACACAAATTTATAAAAAGTAAATAGATATAGTATAAATAAAATAAATAAACACTAACATAGTTATATATACATAAATAAGGAAAACTAACAATATTACGCACTTTTTTTGTAAGTTGTAAAGGGAAAATAAAGCTTTTTTATTTTATTATTTTATTTATTTATAGGCGAACAAACTAACAGATGCAGGGGGTTGTAAAGCTTGGGTTTTGAGAGACTATGCATTTTATCATATATATTTTTTAATTACGTAGTACCTAGGAAAGTAGTGGTCCCGGGTTTGGTTCCCGGTAATGGTAATAATTCTTTGTGAGTAGGTTTGTATTATACTATTATAAGTATGTTCAAAAACTTAATTTGGGATTTAGGAATAGGTCAATTAATGTGATTTTCTTTGGTTATTTTTATTTCTTTATTATCTTATGCTGTTAAAATATTAACAAGTTCAATTCAATTCAGTTCGTTCCTGATGAATAACTAGCTTCGTAAACGTGCTAGCTGAAAACCAAGATGGCTACGCCATTGAGTTGCGTAGCGAAAGTGTTTGGAAAGCGAAACGCGTTGTCGCATAGCGCTGCATTGCCGCAGTGCATACACAACACGTCACCCCTGTCACTTACGTGCCTCTATTCTACTCTGTAAGACCATATTGCTTTTGACATGTTGTCGTATGGTCAATGTTACGATAGCTCTTATTTACTTGACAGTAATGGCGGACCTTGTGATGTGTCCTTCTGAAGTCAGAAGTGAAGTCCTCTGAAGTCCTCCAGAAGTTTGAGTGTGTGTGGGCGTGTATGCGTGTGCGTGTGTTTGTGTGTGTGTGTGTGTGTGTGTGTGTGTGTGTGTGTGTCAGAAATAGAGAGAGAAAGAGAGAGTTAGCAGGGTAAGACCATAAATACCTAATAAAATTATATACTTGCCTCTAAAATACGAATTACTACCACCTACTGATTGTTGAATTATTTAAAGTCTCTATTAACTAAAGTTAAAGTTCATGGGGTCATTAATAGGTAGGTGGCCAACATTAGTGTAGTTCTCCCTGTTTCTTACTACGTCTCGCTAAAACGACTGAACGGAATTGGATGAATTTTGCAATGAAGATAGTTTGTACTGTAACAAATCATTCTATTTCAATAAAAGTCGCTGTTTTCATCGGATGGATTACGCTGACGACGTTGCATGCAGAAGCGACATAACACTCGTAAACGTAATTATATCTATATCTATACCTCGTGTTGTATCACGGCGTTTGTGGTCGAAGTCCTCCGAAACAATTTCATGGTTTTTTATACAAATTTGTTAGGTATGAGAATAGGTCGTAAAGTACATTTCATAAGGCTCGTTAAAAAAAACCCGGTCGGCGCCGAACGCGGAGAGCTAGTAACATTATATTTGTGGGGGTCGGTATCCGACCGAACCCCGCTTTACCCGTCGAGTGAGCGAGCTCGTATGACTTTTACCTCACTCAATCGACCGCTCGGCAGAGAGCCGCTTTTAAGAGAGACACCTGGTTGTTATCAATAAAAATAAGTAATAGACAATGCTTTTATCTTCATCCTCCAAGGGCAGTTAGTCAAGAGCAGATCCAAATCATTATCAACGACAAAAAAATCTGGTCGAAATGATATCGGGACTTCTATACATACATATATTAAATCACGCCTGTTTGCCAGAGGGGTAGGCAGAGATCACTTCTTTCCACTTGCTACGATCTTGACAAATTTCTTTCGCTTCTTCCACATTCATACATCGAGTCATGCACGCACGTCGGTTTCGGGTACTTAAGATTCGGCCCATTTCCAGTATTTCTCCGATTTGACTCGAAAAAGTACGCCCAGGGCGGCCCCTTCCAACCCTGGACGGGTTGGAAGGGGCCTCACTTTCGATCTGTATATCTCTTTCGTCAATCTTCTTAATCAATGTAATAATTATTATTGTATTATAAATGGGGTGTAAAAATTTGAATTATTTATTCAAAGTGCTTTCGTTTGCGTACGGTAAATAAATTATATTACAATTTACAGGTAAATATCAAGTCAACACGGAAAACTTGAGTTCCCCTCCCCCCGCGGCCCCCCCTTCCGTCCCCAACACGACATCCCTCCACCCTTTTACATTCAATTTCGCATTATGGAAATTAACAAGCCGGTTATTCCTGCTGAAGCATTAAATATGAAACTTCGAAAGTCACTTTCATTCTTTAGTTTATACGCAATTGTGAGATAAGGAGAGGTGTTGGAAGTTCGATTTCTGGAATAGATCCAGAGTCACTCTTATGAATTGCAGTTGAAATAGGTACTTAAGTAAGTATTCGTCGTGTTGGTTTATTATATTATAAGTTACTCGCCTTAATAACTTAAAGTGTCAGCAAGTTTTTATGAAAGTGAAATACTTTTGGGGTTCTATGCCCAAAGGGTAAAAACCGGATCCTATTACTATAAGACTCCACTGTCCGTCTGTCTGTCACCAGGCTGTATCTCATGAACCGTGATAGCTAGACAGTTGACATTTTGACAGATGATGTATTTCTGTTGCCGCACAACATCAAATGCTAAAAACAGAATAAAATAAATATTTAAGTAGGGCTCCCATAAAACAAACGTGTTTATTTAGCCATTTTTTTGGAACCCGCGTGGTTGCCGGGTTAGAATAGTGCCACTCCATGTCTTCCCGTGGATGTCGTAAGAGACGGCTAAGGGAGTAAAGGCGTATAGTACTGTTAGGCGATGGGCTTGCAACCTGTCACTAATACACTGGTAAACATCTTAGCCTAAGGGTCTCCCCAGACCTATCGACGCGGAATCGGCTTGAGCCGGCAAAAATAAGTTTTATGTCCACGCCATAAGATCGAAAACGAAGTCGTTCCATTCGCAACGCCGAGCCGGGCCGAGCCGAGCCGAGCCGAGCGATACCATTTTCACTCTTACTGCACGGACATAAAAAAAGTTCTTACCGGCTCAAGCCGATTCCGCGTCGATAGGTCTGGGGAGACCCTAAGTGTGCAAAATGTGGTTACGGAATTATCAACAAGTTTTTAGAGTTGTTGGTAATTCTGTTGCTCTGCCTACCCCCATGTATGTTTTTTGCTCAATTTCTATAACGGCAACTGGTATAGTGTAGTGTAGTGTCTAATGTTTTTATGTGCCTACCGTACCGTAGTTTACAGAAAAGTCACATAAACCGAAGCGAAGCGGGGCGGTTCGCTAATTTCAGTGTAATTAGAAACCTTTTACCTTAATTTACTAATACATCGTTCATTGAATGCAAAACGGACACAATCCAAAATGAGTCAGTGTTACATTTTTAAATTAGAAGCGGTTGGAATACGATTTTTAATGGAAGAGCAAATTATTTTAGAATGTGTCTGTTTTGTATTTAATGAGCGACATATTGAGATACCTTGATATAAAAGCACTATGATCAAATATAGCTTTCAAAAATGATTTAAGTACCTATTTTTTTTTGTGTCGTGGCGTAAGGATTTACAGTTTTTATTGTAGTTCCCCGTGGCGTGGCGTGTTTTTTGTGTGGCGTGCCAAACTAGCGGCGACACGGAAAACTTTAACGATAGTGCCGTGCTGACTTTGAGCGCGTTTAGATAGTTTAATTCGTGAAAAGAGAAAGTTCTTGATCCATAAAGCTACTTTTAATGCGAATGGCAATCGAGCACGAATAGTGAATACAATAAAGTAAGAAAAAACAACGAACATTTTGACACGAGTCTTGTGACTGCCAAATGAAGTACAGTTCAGCCTTATAAGTAAGCTTTACACTTTTGTACCTTGAAGTTTAAACACCTTTGACAGATAAGGCTGTGACGCGTGCTGGTAAAGGCTTGAATAATTGGGTGAATAAGCTGGATATCGATATATTCAATTGTAAAATCCCTTCCGTGAGGCGAAGTTTGATAGCGAAATGTGTTGTTTGAGCATGTTTTGTACCATAGGTATGAGAACCTTTTGGCGATCTGCCTTTGACTGGTGTGTTGCAGTAGTTTTAATTTTACCTTTTATTTGCGCTAGTGTTTTTGTGTCAGTGCGTGTACCTTTGAAGTTTGTACTAAACTTTAAGTTTGCTACTCTGTCACTACATGTGAAATCCTGTAATTGGTTTTGTGCTTCCTATTCTTGTTTCGTATGTTATATTTGTAACTGTTGGATTTCCCACCAATAAATAAATAAATAAATAAATTAGTGCCGTAATACAAACATGACTTTAAAGTGACAAAGCACAAAAGTATAAAGCAGCAATGGATAAGGCCGATCGTACGAGGACTTGGTAAAAACTATAATTATTCGCTCTAGGTGGGACTTAAAACATTATGAATCAATACCTAAGTACAGATGTAGTGAATAATCTTTTCCCATCGTTTTTGGTCGGATAACATCGTATTTATCTTGCTTTCTCAGTTGGCATAATGATGGGTACTGAAGCTAATTGAGAAAGCTAGGCAAATACGAACATATCCGACAAAAAACGATGGGAAAGGATTATTCACTACATCTGTACTAGCTAAGTTAATGTATTTTTAACCGACTTGAAAAAAGGAGGAGGTTGTACACTTACGACATGACCCGTGATCCCACTACTTCGTGCCCTGCTCTATTCGCTTGCGTCAGAAATTCGCCAGAGATCATTTTTATTCCGCAAAAGTAGGTAGGTTAAGTTCATTAGGTATCTTTAAACGCCCGAAGGGCAAACCGCCCAGAAATAGGAGCCCCAGCAGTGGAATGAAGTAGTGGGACGACGGGTCGAGACCCGTTCGACTGTATGTTTTTTTAAATGTATGTTTACCGATTTCTCCGTCAATTGTGAATCGATTTAAGAAAAAATAAATTGGTTAGTTAGATTATACTTCCGAGCCCACATCGTGACCAAATCTGAAACTGATGAGGGGTTCAGTGAAGAATTGAGTTAACTCCTCAAATATTGTAGGCAAACATTACGAGTTTAGTATTTTTAGTAACAAGTCTAGTGTTTGCATTCAGAAAATACCACAGATGGCCACCAGAACTCCTTAACGGTACCTATTTCAAGGGTGGTGATAAGATATCTCGTTTAAGGTAGTTGAGCGACTACGATGAAGAACATTTAATTGTATAAATATGGCTATGACTTTCCGGCGTCGTTGTTTGAGCTTGAAATGTCTTAAAGTTTCATATTAATTAAGAAGTGGGACTATATAGGCTTATTATGTTCAGTAAAAAGTATAAAATAAAATAAATGTTTTAAAAAACACAACACTGCTTTCTAAAACGCAAAAGATAATTTATTTTAGAAGATAGTTTAGTCCAACTGAAGTTGGTGACTCGCAATATTTTCAACGAAAAGTCGACTTCAGTTGGACTAACCTATTACCTACCATTTGAATAGAATGAAAAAAATGTTTTTGTACTCGTCGATTAAAATGTGTGTATTACGATTTCATAGAGAATACTGTAACGTCACTCTTTTCATCGTTGAATAGTCTAGATGTTACTTCCGAAACAACCGAAATAACTATTTCGATACGCTCTAGACAACCGAAATAACTATTTCGATACGCTCTAGACAACCCAAATAACTATTTCGATACGCTCTAGACAACCGAAAAAAAATTGAAAATAGAACTTCGGATTTCCATATATGTGTCCTTGTTTAAGGAGCTTCGATCCGATACAAAATTGCCAATCTGTGTCGTTTCGGAACGTAGCAGCGTCGCATCATCTGTCAAAAATCTACTTTTAGTTTTCTTATATACTCGTATTAATGACTTACATTATTAATTTTAATGAACTCGTACAAAAATTATTGTTCACAATAGTGTCATAATTAAGCTTTTTAATCTCGTACCTTACTTAGGCCACGAAGCTTGCTGAGTACACGGTACTCGACTAAAAAGCTCTCTATTATTTATAACACGATTACGAAAAATACTATTGTTCGATACACATCAACGCAAGAGTACATATGTAGTAGCAAAAACAAATGCAATGATGACGAATTATGCCGAAGTGGTCTTCACTCAGCAAAATGGCTAGTGTGAGGATATCAACCTAGCTGGTTTTCAGTTAAGCCAGGCGGGTTTCTAATAAGAGTACATCACCTAATTCAAATAGGTAAATAAATATCAGGAGGCAATGTCACACAAATTCATCAAGTCACAAACTAATAAGCTCTAACACATAACCTCCAAGACTCATTACACAAATTATACTCGCGCTCATCCCGCAAATATCTGCCGTTAGTGGGATTCGCACCCGGGCGGATTCATAGGCAAGATCACTACATTCATACCAACTAGACTAACGTATCGTCAATGCGACTCAATTCTACGGTAGTACGGTCACGAGCATTAATTTGGGACCCATTTCAAGAAAAATATGCTTGAAGGCGTCAATGTCATTAGAGAAGTCAACTCGATTGTAACTTATAGGAAACTCAACCTTATTATTGTAGAATGTCAGACTGACTTTGGACCTAAGGTGGGTAGCAAATTAAATCTCGTGACTGTACACGAATACATTTTACGTATCCTCTTAACGTGAACGCTTTCGCGTTTTTACGACCTGATTTAATGACGAACAAGCATATTTACATTTTGAAATAACATTTTTTATTCCAATAAGGAGTTCCCAGGGGAAATAACTCCGTAATCGCCATCAAGTCGTGTTAAACTCGTGCTCATAAATATATTCTTCCCAACACGCCAAAATAAAGTAAAACTCGATTTCCTTTTGTCAAACGAGATTCGAAACTTCGTTATAGCTATCCGTCTCTCTATTCGTTGTGGATATAAGGGTGGGTGAAAGAGATAAAAGTCTGGAGCAGTGTCAGTATACTCAGTATATGCTTGTCATTGTTTCTCGTTGGGTCTCAAAGGAACGCTTTAGCTTGGAAAGGAGAATTAAATTGAAGTACAGTCGCCATAAATATGTTTACACTTTAGTACCTTGTCTATTTAGCGTCATGTTTAAACTGCCATTTGAAATTGTCATAGCGGGTAAAGTGACGAGGTACATGTAAACCTATTTATGGCGTCGACTGTACATCATTTTGTTGAATTTCTGGAACGATTAACGCGATGCAATGGTAAGAGGATATTTTTGACAATATATCTGGTGTAAATACCGCATGTATGCTCAAATTTTTAGGGTTTAGGGTTAAAAACAAAACCCTTATTTACTCGTGAGTCTACCAGTCTGTTGCGCCTTAACGGCTAAACTGAAGAACCGATTTCAATGAAATTTGGTATGGAGATAGCTAGAGTCCCGGGGAAGGACTAGCTTATGGTTTTGGTTATGGTGATGGACAACTTTTTCCACACTTAGGCCCGTATTAATAAACTCATCTTGGCTGAGATGCGCGTCACAAGATACGTCAAAATAAACGTCAAACCATAGAACACTGTCACTTTTGACACATCTCGAGACAAGCATTACCCCCTTACTAATAAACGTTGAGTAGCGGTGGTATAGCTATACAATGTTTTGTCCTTATCTGTCAAATTCAAATGTCACAATGACAGATAAGGACAAAACATTGTATAGCTATACCGCCGTTACTCAACGTTTATTAGTAAGGGGGTTAGAGTTGAGATTAGTTTATAATACGGGCCTTAGTCCGTGTCATGTCGGGATTCTCGGGCCATTGTGCGTAGGGGGTACCAGCTAGTAGTGTAGCCAGCCTAACTGGAACCAGAAGCGCAGGACCCTCCTGGTATCGGCACAGGCTTCTCAGAGTGACCTCGGTGTCTTGTAAATTTCAGTCCGTTGAGCAGCTACATCTACAAATGGGAGCTGTTTCGTCGGCCGCCAGGCATCCCGTGCATAAACGAGTAATGTCCAGTAATGTTTCCTACAATAAGGGCATGTGTATCTAGTGATAGGAGACGCTTTGGGGAAGGACTAGGTACTTCTAAACTCAACTTCGACGCGGACGGAAACGCGCGCAATGACTATCATAAAATAAACGAAGCAAAAATGAGTAACGGATAAAAGCCAAATCCATCAAGCGGGCACAAGTGTGATAGGTTCCCGCGCAACTATTGGCAAAGTAAAGAAGCGTGAGAACCGGGCCGGCAGCCGGCCACGCCGCTGTTACGGCATCGATCATCCGTCGGACAAACAAATACTACTTATGTGCAGGTGTAGCGCGTTACTAGTAGAAAATAGTTTCATAACTCTAGTCTAACGCCCAGCGCAGTATTCTACGTTAATCTGTTTTAGTTTTCAATAAAATTAGTACTAAGGAACATTCGGGAGCGTTCGGCGCCAATCCGTCGTAGGATATCATATTCGCAAAACATGATATTCCCAAAACATGACATTCACAAATCATCATAGTAGCAAAACATCACGGGGGTAATTGGTTTGAATCAAGCTCCTCGTGGTCCACCCTGGGCAACGTCTTCCCAAGAGCAATCTGCACAAAGCAAACTGCATTGAAGACGGCTAATCGATTCTAATCTACATCGGCCCGCTGGATCTGCTCCTTCAGAGACTCCCAGCGTATCCTGCGATTACTTTTATAAGGAACGCAGGACCTTCACTCGTAAGGCCGTATGATAATAATAATAATAATCACATTTTAGCAAAACTTAACTGTTATTAAGACATGAATTAGACAGTGACGACGGAGCTCCGCTACTGCGGAGCTCCTATTTCTGTTTAGTTTGGCCCTCCGGGCCTGCTATAAATCTAACATAACCTAAACCTAACTACGATTTTATAACAAAACCCGAGTATTTGTAAATATCATGTTTTGCGAATATCGTGTTTTGCTAGTATGATGTTACGCGTATATGATGTTTTGCTAGTATGATCTTTTGCGAACGTGATATTCTGTAGAGTAACTGTTCTGCGCGAACATCGAGTGCTGTGTAAGCATTGTAACGTTGGACTCAACGTCCATACACTCGTATATTCACGCAACACTTGTACCACTCGAATATTCACGCAAATGCTGGTAGTGAGGACGCTCTCCTGTAAACATAGTAAGGTTCACACGTTCATAACGTATTTTTCTATGGTTGGTGTCTCTCTGCAGGGCAAAGGTCTCCCCTCTTTAACGCCAATCTTCCCTACTGATTGCGTGCTCCCAATAAACCCAAATTATGTCCATTGCTAATACGGATACAGTCAAACTCAAAAGTAATTATTAGAGATGGGCCGACTAGTCGCCGACTAGTCGGGAACGCCGACTATTCGGCACCATTTGTAGTCGGCTATTAGTCGGCGACTAGTCGGCAAAAAATGCCGAATATTCGGCACTTATTTGCCTAGGAAAATATAGGAAGAATTTAAACCATTTTATAACAAACTTATTTTACATTTAAGTTTTTAATGCACAGGATGAATAAGTTATAGTTTGTACTATGTTGCGTTATTTATTATTTAACAAACGTCTTATTTTACTCTAATCGAAACAAGAAATAATATTAACATTATTATTATTTAAAAATAATAATACAATCATTGAGGAACTATCTGAAGGCAGTAACCATTGTTTATAATATTATGTACCTATTAGTATCATCGACATTCTATTTTATTAGTTTTTCTTACTTTTCTACTTTTAATTAACGTTATTAACGTCACGAAGCACGCCGCCGGCGAAATAATAACGTAAACAAAACTGGTCAAAACATGACCGCGAGACGAATGACGCGAGAAACGAAGCGACACGAACGTTTCCGATTGCACCCGAACTTAGCTACAAACCTACGATCGGCATTGCCGACTAGTCGGCCGATTAATCGGCAATTCAAGAACCGACTAGTCGGCCGACTGGCTAGTCGGCAAAATCCCTAGTCGGCCCATCTCTAGTAATTATACGTGTTTATGTTTGTACAGCCACAAAGTACAAACATTGCTTTGATCCTAACGTTCTTTTAGATACGTGAAAGCTAAAACCATGTCGTTTTTTTTTATTTAACATCGTCATAAATGTAACCCTTATTATCTTTCTAATCGTTGCCCTATATCCCGGCGTATATAATGGTTTTAATGTTGCTGGGACGCGCGCCGGACCCCCGCCAGCCCCGCTGCGTTTGAAAACGGATTACATCAACTGATTTATTAGATGTACTCATAATGGTACTGGTTCGAACTAATGGTAGTGCATTAGCCCTAGATAAGATGCCTTTCGAGAAAATTATCGTAATTGAAAATGCATTTTATGTTATTTTGTGTTAAGTGTATCACTTTCCGTCTCTTCACCAAGCGGTTCCAACGTAAGACCAGTGCTGGCTTAACGGCTAGCGAATGCTGAGTTAGGACCGTTTCGCGACTGTTTCTCTGTCTTTTTTTTTCTTTTTTTTGTCTTTTTTTTTGTCTTTTTTTTTTCAAAATGTGCATTTGTAGGTTGTATTTTCTTTTTTTCTTATGTTCTCAGTGAGATATGTTCAGGGGAACATCATAAACTATTCTGTACGAGTTACGCATATTCTAACTGTATTGTTACTTCACTTGTATGTTTCTGTTTTTATCTCCGAGTAAATAAATAAATAATAAATAAATCTATGTATGTACCTAATGTTGTTTTGTATTGTTGTGAATAAATGTCTCTTTATCTTTATCATAGGATTGGCATAAGTATTACTGTGGATTTACAAGCAATGAAAAATATAAACAAAGGGAATTAATAAAGAGCGACCATAATATAAGAAACGTTTTGTTTTCAAAGCATTTTTATTTGCGTCAACCTCGATACGATCATAACAAACCCTATAAAAAACAATAAAGGTCAAGTGTGAGTTTGATTCACGCTGATTCGATCAAATTCAAGTCGGAATATAATAATACCTATACCTACAACTAGAGCTAACCGGTATCGCTAGGGACGACGGCAAGAGACCTAACGGTATGTCTTTAATTCCGTGGAGTATGGGGCGAGTGCTGGTGTGGGATGCTACTTGTGTAGACACCCTAGCCTCGTCACACCTCCGCGGAACGGTAATTAAACCAGGCGCGGCGGCTGAGGCGGCCGAAAGCATGAAGAAAAATAAGTACAAGGGTCTCGGTGCGGAATATCACTTCGTTCCTTTCGGCGTCGAGACCCTTGGTCCGTGGGGACCCGGTGCTATTAGCCTTTTTAAGGAATTATCAAAAAGGCTAATAGAAATCAACGGAGACCATAGAGCTGGCAGCTTCCTCGGCCAACGCTTAAGCATTGCTGTACAACGAGGAAATGCTGCCAGCATCTGTGGTACTTTGCCACGGGGGCCCTTTCTTAGTTTTTAGTTTTTATTTAGTTTTAATTTTATAGTATTTAGTTTAGTATTAATTAATTAATTATCATGTGGTTTTGTATTGTTGCGAATAAATGTATCTATAACACAAAAAAATAAAAAATAAAATACCTATTATGCAACGGTACGGAACTCTCAGAGCGCGGGTCCGACTCGATCTTAACAGTTTTTTTAGCGACGTCTCTGATCTTACTTTCTCACGCAGCTTATTCTGTTTCGTTAGATCAAACTAGCTTAACTATGCAAGACGCGTCTATCGCACTGGTTATAATCTACAGCATGGGAATAAGGAACAATTTGACTGGCTGGCTAATAGCCCTCCGCTGTCTCGGCGGGGGCGCGGCGGGCGCCGGGCTCCGCGGGGCGTCGCGAGAGCCTCGCAGCCTCTCATTGTTTGAACGGAAAAAGGAAATCTAGATAATGTATTGCCGGAGTTGTAGATTGTTTTTTGTCTAGTTCTGTCACACATTATTTGTTCTTGGCATAAAAAAGCCTTGTAGTAAATAAGGAAGTTAATTTATATTAAAAGATATTTAAGTACATTTTGAAAGTAGTTTATAAATGTTTGTCTTAAGTTCCTTTTTAGGGTTCCGTAGTCAAACTAGGAACCCTTATAGTTTCGCCATGTCCGTCCGTCCGTCCGTCCGTCCGTCCGTCCCCAGTCTAGCTCAGAGACTCGTAGTACTAGAAAGCTGTAATTTGGCATGAATATACATATTAGTCACGCCAACAAAGTGGTAAAATAAAATTTTGAAAAATATTTTTTTTTAATGCAGCTCCCCTACTTACACGTAACGTGGGGATGTCTTTTTTTTTTCTTGCCTACCCCATAGTGTGGGGTGTCGTTGGGGTCTTTCAAAAATATTGCGGGTTCATGAAAACAATTTTTCGATTAAGGGATCCGTTTATGAAATATTAAGCTTTAAAGCGCTATTTTTTGTTAGAGTCAAGTGTCCCCCCCCCCTACAGCCAAAACTACAAGTACTAAAAATCTGAAAAAAATCTTCAACGAAAGCGCATATAACGAATTTTAAAGGAAAACTATCACGGCTAAGTAGACATGATTAGTTCCTGAGATACAGGCGATTAACGGGTTTATACCTACTAAAAATCATCTAAGACAGCGCCAAATAACTTTAAATAGAAAATTGTTTCATACATGTTGATTTTTGAGATAGTTTTTTGTGTTTGTCGTTACGGCTTCGGAACCCTGAGCATGGTCCGACATGCTCTTGCCCGGTTTTGTAATATAGTTTTTATCTGTTTGTTTGCAATTTGTATACATAGATTAATATTGTGTGGTTTAATTTTTTATTTTTAAGTACTTGTTTGTGTGTTATGGCCTGCGCAAACCGGCGGACGAGACGGCAGAGAACATTCATTTATCAATGTATGCTATTTTAATTGAAATAATGTATAAATTTCAATGCTTTGAGACCGACCTCGGGGCATTGCAGCGGATTGCGGCGGAGAAAACCCTCTTCGATGCTCTCCCCGGCCCTCTGCCGGTTTGCGCTGGGGTGTGATTCTCTCAAGAAGCAAAGGTGAACGAATGAACGAGTGATGTCCAGCGGCGAGATTAAGTAGTCCCGTCAGTGCGAACAAAACACATTGTAGCGCGTGCATTTTCAATTACTTAATTTGTTTGCTTAATTGAAAATGCACGCGCTAAAATTTGTTTTGTTTGCTCTGACGGGACTACTTAAACTCGCCGCTTAGACATCACTCGTCCGTCCGTTCGACCGTCGTTGTTTAGAGAATCACTACCCTGAACGGTCACGAACTATAGTCCCAGAAAGGCTATGATTAAATATGACATAGTACATTTATTTTACAATAGTAGTAAAAGTTTATGGAAAGTAGTAGAGATATATTTAATAATATATCTAAAGTGAAGGCGTGTTTGATGGATGCCTTCCTTAAAGAAAGTGAAAGTTGTCACGTCGTCACGATAATACGAAATGGATTAAATAAACACCTTGTGAAGTAGAACTTTCCGAAGCTTTTATTTTCCTACTTATGGTAATTTCTGACCTACTAACCTTTCGTAATTAGGTAGAGGTGTTGGAAGTGTTGTCGGTTTACTTTTACGTCGGCTGATCAATTATTAACGAACCCAGCGGTCGATGACAGCTCCGGAGCATGCCCAGCAAATCCTGACCCTGCCTACGAAGCTAGCGGTCCTGGGTTCAAATCCCGGTAAGGGCAGATATTTGTGTGATGAGCGGAGCATTTGTCCCTGAGTCATGGATGTTTTCTATGTATTTAAGTATATATTTCTCTATATAAGTATTTATATCGTTGTCTAGTACCCATAGCAAAAGCCTAGAGCTTAGTTTGGGATTAGTCAATTGGTGTGACATTGTCCCCTTATAATAATTTATTTATTTATTATCTATCTACATACATTGCCATAAGCCTTGGTTTACCATCTTTGCCAAAAAATTAGAGGAAACAAAAGAATAAAATAGCACTTTGTTTTGGTTATGTAAGCCGCTGCCGCATTTCTATAGAAACAAGTAATTATATTTTCAAGCGGTTTTCATTCTGTAAGGTTATATAAGCATTTATATTAAAAAAAGGGAAACCACAGGCATCTGGCATTATGGATTTTCCTGTAATCTACAAGCAATGACCTATGTTTGGTATTTTTATCAAATTTTTTATCTGTAGTTTCGGAGATCAGGGTCAAATTCCGTCTTCTTTCATTAATAAAATCAAAACTAATTATTGTACAATAATTACAAAAATCCAATTTGTGGTTATTTTCAAAGGTCGTCAGATCGGATATGACGACGTGGCAGAACCCGGCGCAGATGGCGAGATGAGCTTGACGCCTTTCAACACAATTGGCGGGAGATTGCCCATAACCGAAATACGTGGAAAGGTGGGAAGGAGACCTTTGCCCAGCAGTGGGACATTTCGAGATCTTTATAACGAGCCCTCTCATTTGATATATGACACAGTAAGAACTGCAAAACTTTTTTTTTTAATTTCCTAATTGACTCCCGAAAATAAGCCTTAACTTGAAAAAAAATATTTTTACTTTGCACTGCACATCTGAGTTTGGGCCATCAATTTACATTTATTTTACAATAGTAGTAAAAGTTTATGGAGAGTAGTGGACAGATATTTAATGATATATCTAAAGTGAAGGCGTGTTTGATGGATACCTTCCTTAAAGAAAGTGAAAGTTGTTAAATATCAAATATCATCGACCAATTAACAGACGATCAGAGTGTTAACAGCTGTCAAAATGTATCAACTATCACTCGATTAACATTCGAAGCAGTCGCACAAATACCTGGTGTTTACTTACCTTGTTTTATATAAGGTAAATGCGCCAGTGGTTGATACCATTGTTCCAGTAATTGACACTGAGTGTATCACCTCAATTGTCATTAAGAATTAAATACTTACTGGGACGGTGAGAGGCACTGGGACGCTTAACGTGAGTAGGTATAATTTAGTTAAGTGCTTAATAGTATAAATGGTAAAATGTAACAAAGAGTGCTGTATTCGCCAACAAGCTGCTTTGCAGTTTGCCGAAACTGGTCTCAAGAAAAGTTATCTGTTATTCAAAGTTGGCTCTCTCAAGTGCAAGAAAGAGAAATAGCTAAAATTAATGTGTCAAATATTGTAACCAAATGCTTCACATGCATCTCAAATTTATTTGCTACAATGTAAACGTAATATCGATTCAGTCAAAAGCTACTTTATCAGAAATTCAAATCAGCTTATCTTTCATAGCAGGGAGAACTCTGCGGAAACCCGTTATTACCAAAACAGCGTAGCTTTCAAATATTCATTTAACTGTAACCAAAAACCGCATTGCATACATTTAATACAATCCACCATGATGTAAGTAGTTGTGGTAATTTTCCAACATGTATTTTTTTTTCTTTAAATTATACTAATTAAATGTGGTACGAGGGTCATGCCAAAAGAAATTAGATACTCCATGCTCATTTGTTTGATACTGGACAGTTATACACCATAGTGAAGGCTGATTATATAGCTATAAATTTAAAAATGGAATACTCCGGAAATCTGCGTAATTTTTTTTTAAAAAAAAATTTTCTGATTGAATCTGACGGGAATTTGCGGTTACAATGGAACTTAGTCGACGAGATTTTCGTGTTATGATTTACTATGACTTTAAAAAAGGTTTAAAGCCCCAAGAATGTTTTGAACTTTTAACCACGACTTTTGGTGAGTCTGCTTGTTCTCGTGCAACTGTTTTTAACTGGTTTGCTGAATTCAAAAGAGGGCGGGAGAGCTTTGAAGATGAGGCGAAGTCGGGGCGACCGCCAACCGCAGTTATTCAAGAAAATGTGCAAGCCGTGGAAAAAAATATCCGTGAGAACCGACGAATTACATACGTAGAGCTTGAACGAGATCTAGGCATTGGATCAGCAGCACTGCAAACCATAATTCATGGACAACTGTCCCTCCATAAGCGTTGTTCGAGATGGGTGCCGCATAAACTCAACGATTTGCAGAAAGAACGCCGCGTGGATTGGTGTAAATTTATGATAAATAAATTCGACGCTGGCGAGAAGAAAACTGTGTATGATATACGAGGGCTGCCTTTTAAGTTGTGTCGTTTGGAAAAACTAAAGACAATTTAAGTGTTAAATGGTATTTATTGTTTTTCAAAGTAATCACCGTGATATGTAATACACTTTTTCATTCGATCGAACCAGTTTTCGAAACACTTATTCCAGTCCGAAGTCGGGGTCTCCAAAATGGCCGTTTTGTATGCCTCAACGGCTTCTTCAGGCGTCTGGTACCGTTGACCACGAAGTCGTTGCTTGATTTTTGGAAAAGTAAAAAAATCGTTAGGGCTTAAGTCTGGACTGTGCGGCGGGTGTTCCAGAATTTCGACGTTTTGCTCTTTTAAAAACGCAATTGTTTGCCGGGCGGTGTGCGAGCTCGCATTATCGTGATGCAGTCTTATACGACGTCTTGGGTTATTTTTTCGAAACTCGCCGATGACTTCTGGTAAACAGACAGTGGTATACCAGTCAGCATTAACCGTTTTACGATCCTCGAGCACGATGTTGGCCACGTGGCCACTTTTCGCCACAAACGTGGCGACTATTTTTTTCGAAATGCTCCGTGAGCGTATTACTTTGGTCGGTTTTGGCTCATCTTGGAACACCCAAACAGTCGACTGCTGTTTAGAATCGGGTTCGTAGGCATATATCCAAGATTCGTCACCACTGATAATGTCGTAAACATGTTTCGAGTTTCCTCGGTTGAATTGCCGCAGAGTTTTGCGACACCATCGAACGCGAGCCGTTTTTTGGTCTTCACTGAGTAAATGTGGTATCCAGCGAGAGATCAACTTTTTTACGCCTAAGTGATCATGCAAAATACTGTGAACACTGGTCCCTGAAATACTTAAGGAAGCTTCTATCTCACGGTATGTCGCATGGCGATCTTCGACGATCAGTTGCCGTACAGCATCAATGTTCTCCTGGGTTACGGCTGTTTTTGGTCGACCTTCACGATGTCTATCACCAAGACTAGAGCAACAACGTTGAAATTCTAAATACCAGCGTTCCACAGTCCGGAGGCATGGTGCTTTATCATTGAAAACCGTAGTCAACTCTTCGAAGCACTGAAGTCGCGTTAAGCCCCTTTTGAAGTTGTAAAAAAATATCGCACGTAAATTTTCCTTCGAAATTTCCATTTTCACAACTGACTTGTCAACTTTGAACGAGCGCTGTACTAAAACGGTTGGGCCGATTTCGAGTCATTCTTTTGTTTTCGAATTCTAATTTCAAATATTTTAAGATGACACTAGTTCTTTTTTATGCAATCACGGAAGGCTTGCAAACGACAGAACTTAAAAGGCAGCCCTCGTACTGACAGGTGACGAAACATGGCTGTATAACTACGATCCTGAAACAAAGCGGCAGTCAACGGTATGGTGCTTCGAAGATGAACCGACTCCAACAAAATGTCGCCGAGCACGAAGCACACAGAAACAAATGGTTGCCTCATTTTTCTGCAAGACAGGGCATATTGCGACTGTGGTGCTAGAGGATCAAAGAACTGTCAACTCAGAATGGTATGTGACAGTTTGTGCTCCACAAGTGTTGTCAGCTTGGTGTGACAAGCGGCCAAAGTCAGGAACCCAGCACCTGCTCTGGCACCACGACAACGCCGCCCCGCACACTTCTGCCCGAACACTCGACTATTTTAGTTCGAAAAATATCACTATACTCCCTCACCCACCATATTCTCCTGACCTGGCACCCTGTGACTTTTACCTGTTTCCGAAAATTAAAGAAAAATTAAAAGGAAGGCGATTTGAAACCAAAGAAGATGCCCTGGCTGCCTATAATTATGAAGTTTCTGAGGTACCCAAAGAAGAATGGTCATTGACATTTTCCAAGTGGTTTAGCCGAATGAAAAAGTGTATACGTGCTCACGGTGAATACTTCGAGAAAATAGATAGCAATAATAAAGAATAAACTGTGTAGTTTTTGAATATCTAATTTCTTTTGGCATGACCCTCGTACTTCTCTAATTTCTATAGGTGCTTCAGTATTTTCTACATAACTTTGGTACAAACCTTAGTATTCCATAAATTGAGACGTTAACAATAGGGTATTTGACAAGAGTGAAATTAAATTGGTTTTTCATTAACAACAGATAAACATTATAAAAATACTTGAAAAATATAAATATTTTATTCATGTTTGCTATTTTATGATTTTTAAATTCATAAAATCCAACAATAAGGACGCTATTTGACTGTGACGTCACAAGATAGTAATCCCTATAAATTCCATAGTAACGGAGCGTTTTTGATGTTTCATAAAAAGAAGCTGATTTGACTTAAGTCAAATACCGTATTAAGGCCAACATTTTTATAACACGTCTATTGTCATTGTTTAAAGCACAGGCGCCTACTTGGTTATTAAATTTGTCTACCCACAATTGTCGATAGTGAAAATGGCGGTAAATGTTTTTTCAAAGTGTATCCTTGGCACAATCAATTTAAAAAGAAAACACGTGTTCAGGGCCTTGCTGAGTCTTCCCCGCTTCTGTAGCGCATCCGGTATGTATGCGGATGCCGGCGTCGATCGTTTACGTAATGATGCGCAAGAGATCCGCATCCACAGTCAGTATGCGGGGAAGCCGCGACGAGATTCTGCAGATGGTACGGTCACGAGCGTTAATTTGGGACCCATTTCAAGAAAAATATGCTTTAAGTCGTCAATGTCATTAGAGAAGTCAAGTCATTTGTAACTTTTAGGAAACTCAACCTTTTTTTTTTTATGGCATAGAGTAGACAAACGAGCACACAGGCCACCTGATGGTAAGTGGAAACTGTGACCCATAGACATTCGCATTCACAAGAATGCAATGCAATCCTAAGACTGCAAATGCGTTGCCAACCCTTAGGACTAAGATGGAATGCCTCTATGCTAGTCATTTCACCGGCTCTCTTATCCCCAAACCGGAACACAACAATGCGAACACTGCTGTTTGGCGGTATTGTTGTAGAATGTCAGATTGACTTAGGACCTAAGGTGGGTACCAAATTTAATCTCGTGACTGTACCGTAAAATGTTTCTACTTTGCTCCCCCATGGGTAACTATGCTCCATAGTGACTATTTCGTTTGTAACCTTATAGTTAAGGTTGATGACCAATTTGCTTAAAATAATCGATGTATACATCCAGCTACAAATTAAATGAAAGCAATAGAATGATTTACAATACAGATTACCTCGATAAACCATGGAGCATAATTGGGATTGTTCATATTTTTACAATTACTCCAATTTGAAAACCATTTCGAGGATAGGGTTTTAAAGCCGTTCTGCATTAAGTTTTTGAAATATTTATCTATTTTGGATATTTCGACAAATATATTTAACCTTTGTTTGACTTTCGTTTTCGGCTTGAAGCCCTCCTAGGTGTATCTTACGGTTTAGGCGAAAACAGCTTGAAATAGTATGTTATAATACACTATTACAATCACTTTTTTTCATTGGATATCATTTAATTGTTGTAAATTTGTAGATAATGCCATCCCAAATTTTAAATAATCATGTCACACAAAACTATTGGGTCAAATGCAAAATTAGTGAATTTGGTGTCTTGAAATTTCCTATTCTTTCGAATGAGAAAGTAAAAACTGTCAGTTTTTTTTTTGTCAATCCCAATTACCCAGGGGGGAGCAAAGTAAGCACATTTTACGGTAGCGGACAGAGAAGACTCGGCTAAGTTGCACTTGGCTAGACATATGTATGGGTTTTGTCATTGTGACAGTACTGATCGCTACTTCGGGCGTTTCGATATTCCGTAAGCGATCGCACGTGGGGCTCTTGGCTAGCTTATTTGTGATAAACCACGTGACCATGTCATCCCATACATTTCACGTCGATGGAATGGAAAAACGCTAACGCCGGTTGGCTTGGCTGGGCCTGCTGAGCCGCTTCATGGACTTTCACGTGATACGTGGGAGCCCGTGATGCCAGTCCTTTATTTATTGAGAGCATTTTTATTTTAATGGTTAACAAATTATGTTTTTTTTTTTCTTCTTTTTCATATGATTTGTGTCGTTCGTGTCATTTTTGTGTCAGTAAATGCGTTTTGTTTGGGAACTTCTCCTAAACTTGTTAATATTGTTATATATTCTTATTGTAATTAATTAATAAACTATTAAATATATAAATAAACCCCCCGACAAAACGGCGACCCCTACTTTGATGACTAGCTGCCTTACTCCCGTTTCGAATCGTTTGTTGTAAAGGAAAGTGGGCTGAATACAGGTTGTTGACCTCATTTTAAGGACTTTGTGTGCGGCTTAAATTGGTTACAATTTAAAGTCCATTTTTTTATTACCCTGTGATTAGTATAATTAAAGTCATTTGGTCGATGATTATACATTTAACCAAAGGCGAAGCTACGCCCCATTACTTGCTCGTAGCTTCGTAGACGCTCTACGAAACGCTACGGAATTGTATGTTGAATTGTTCTTAATAAGTCAAATGCAGCAGTTTAATGCAGCGCTTCAATGCAGCGGTTTAGTTAAAACAGCGGGAAAGTTCTATTTACGCACACGAAGTCACATGCGTGCAACGAACAGTAATAAATAAAAGCTCATTTAAAAATAATTGAGTGCACTTTTCACGTAGAGAGGGTGCATGCGCGGTGCAGTGTAATTGCACGCCAGAACAAAGAAGCCGCACTACCCAAGTACTTTCCCATTAGGTAATTTTAACGTTTGGGAAATTTTAGTGTTGCACGGTTTTTTTTTAGTATTAATTCCTGCACTTTTACTATTTAACTCTCCTTAATTGAGTCGATTCATAAGAGTTGATCGAATGAAGCTTTACATGAACGTGTGTAAAAATTTGACTCAGATAAAAATGCATTTCTATTTTTTGATTTTACGAACAAATGGAGCAGTTGGGAAAGAAAAGTCCACCTTCTGATAGGTTACCATAGACAAAACATCGGCAAACATAATGGATTTAATAAATAAACCATCGACTTGCATATCACTAGCTTACGTCATTTGCCCAACTAATCGATCGATCGAGCAACAACAATTACTTTGATCCACGTCTACCAACCTAATTTGTTAACTTTATAGTTTAGTTTAGTTTAGTTTAGTTTATTTATTTCATGAAACAAATTACAATATAAGTTTGCATTATTACCATGTCAAAATTAAAAGAATCGCATCATGATTGTCAAAAACTAATAAGATAATAAAATTAAAATTAATAATACAAATCATTTCACCAATAGGGATCGTCTTAATAATTTAAAAATAACATGAAATAAAATAAAATAACGGTCAAAAATATACAATAGTCACAAAAAAAGGTACAAAAGTTATTAGAAAAATGTCATACACTAGAGCTACAGAATTAATTCCATGTACTCGTCTACTGAGTACCGAAGGTTATCCAACAAAAGGTTTCTCAGTCGACGCCGAATAGTTGGTTGACAACCTTTTAAATCGATCAATCAAACGGTATGGCAACGATACACTTGATAGAGCGTAGCTAATCTATCTTCCGTACCCTAAAATAAAAGATAAATCTACGTCAAAATTCTAACTTTAAAGGAAGACGGGTTAAAAAGACAATTAAAATTTTTAGCAAGCCAAGCATGGCGCGGTCCGACAGGCTCGTCAGCTATGGTAATGAGCCCGTATAATTACAGGGGGCCGCGGGGGCTGCGGGGGCCGCGGGACAGGGGACACCCTCGCGCCCTGAATATTTAATAAATTTTCACGTCTAATTTCACGAGATAAGGACCTAACCACGCTAAATTGCTTTTTTAATCGTTCTCATATTTAATTTAAGTTATTTAATATACTCTATTGTTTAAACGTTGCCCAAAACTTACAAGTTACGATCTCAGTAGAACATAATTTATTTGCATAGTTTCGCTATGTATTATGGTAAATTATTTAATTTATTGATGTTTCGGTGTTTGTTTTGGAAGTTATGACTTTAATGTTTGCTTCTAAAGATAAATCGAGGTTTTGTTTGTTGTTACGTAAATACCTAAGTATTGTTCGGCGCTCCATCGGCTTCTTCAACAAGAATGGTTATGATTTTAAGTGTACGTGTGTGTGTCTGTAGGATCCAACTACCGATCCAATTTTAATAATAAATGAGGTGTCGTTGAAAACATTATCATAAATAATACTTATATTTTTAATGTCTTAAATTTTATATTATTTACAATTAATATAAATAAAGAGTTATATTTATTTTTATTTTACCATATACCAGAGTGTAATACAATGTGTAAAGGTTTTGTAACGTCACAAGTTTTAAAGAAAAATCTCTGAGCAAGAGGCAATGCTCACTCATCAGCGAATACTAACATGAGTATGTATTTAAATAAATAAATAAATAAATAAAATGCATTCATTTCAGACAGTAGTGAAGTCCATAATATATTGTTAGTATTACACAAAACTTAAATAACTATGTTAGTACCTAAACTTAAATGAAGAGAGGACCAGTGCCTTATCAGGCCACTGTCCCATCTCTCAGCGACGACGTTCAGGAGACTGTGGCGGCTGGCGCGCACCCTGCAGAGCGTCGCGGCGCAGCGCTTGCGCAGCGTCGCGTGGAAACCGTCCACGTGCGCGTCCGCGAACATCCCCGACGCACTGCAGTATCGCGGCAGCCGCAACAGAACCCTGAACGCGTCGTTGTACTGGACCCGCAGGGCATTGAGCGACCGCTGCGTGTACCTAGTCCACAAGCTGCAGGTATACATCGATGTACAGTAAGCTCGAAATTAAAAAAAACGTGTTTCTAGTTATATCTGGTCAGGGGAATGAATTAAAACGTTTTGCAGAAATAACAAGAAACATTTCTGAATTTACTTTTAATAATTAAAGGTAAGTTAAAAACCCTACTGAGCCAGGTTATTATACTTAAACATGAAACTCAGTTACACCTCTCTTTCACACGCTATAATCATTGCAGGAGACTGAACGCGACTTAAGTTGTAACGAATTTCATTTTTCTAAGTAATATAGAACGCTTTAGGCAGTCAAGTTCTAAAATGAAACTGACTTAAGTCTAAAACCGACACATTTCTAATTAAATTCAATCTAAACCCAATAAGGTCCTAAGTCGAATAATTGAACCATTTGAATTTACGTCAGCTTTTCTCTAGATGACGTGCTTCCATCCACTCGGAACAAAGCTCTAACTGTGCAATTAACACTCTATGTATAAGAGGAAATGAAATAATTTACATTTTACGTGCTATTGTGTTTATTTCTTTATTGCTTTGATCCGGTTCAGAGTAATCTTTGTTCTTTCAGAACCTATTTAATTTTCAATGGACGTGTACCTACTTTAAACACTGAACTGGGTTAGAACCTTGTCGCAAATAATTTTATGAATGATTAATCACATTATTACTGTCGGAATAAACCGCAGGGCTTCTGTGGGGACTGCAACGAGGTGGATGACTTAGAATTTTTTTGACGTTTTTATATGTATACGTTTCTAAAACTCAATATAGAATAAATAATTAGTTCGTTGCAACTTACCTTAACTTAATTGGGTAATTTCACTCATTTAGGTATAATATGTAGACACAAGGTAGATAGATAGATAGATAGATAAAAACTTTATTCAATATAAACACAAACACAGGCTCTGAAATTAAAACATAAAGCATTAAAAAAAAATACAGCAAACCAGAGACTTAAAATTAACCTACCGCCAAACAGCAGTGTTCGCATTGTTGTGTTCCGGTTTGGGGATAAGACAGCCGGTGAAATTACCAGCATAGAGGCATTCCATCTTAGTCCTCAGGGTTGGCAACGCATTTGCAGTCTTGTGAACGCGAATGTCTATGGGTCACAGTTTCCACTTACCATCAGGTGGCCTGTGTGCTCGTTTGTCTTCTCTATGCCATAAAAAAACATTATAATTGTTATATATACGGCGAGAGAGCCTTAATTCTTAATTATTGGGAGACTATAGAATATTTCAAGCTTCCCGCGGGGGCCGCGGGAACGTCATTGTTATATATTTTAACCTTTGAAGTGGGTACCGTTAAGGAGTTCCGTTGGCCGTCTGTCGTCTTCATCATCAGTTCCACTTAGCCATAATATAGTCAAATTACATTAGTGAAATCGCTGAAGGTGTGCCTATAATATTTGAGGAGTACCCTTGATTTCTCCAAGATCCCTTAAGATCCTGACGTGTTGACTATGGGACCGACTAGAAAGTATATCCTTTGATTGAAGTCGGTTAAAAACCCAAAATAATCCTCTATCTAATTGTCTAAAGCAAAGAGGCAGAATGCGCATGTAGTCTTCGTACTTAAGCACCGACCACACCAATGCTTAAAAAACGGTGACGGTACGAAATCGCAGTGACGCGTCGTATTAGCACCGTTTTTGACGCATGCTCTCCACACCGGTGCTCAAAATTCGCGGACGGTGCGTAACAAAAGAATGTGTCATAGTAACTAATAACATGGCGTCAATTTTGACGTACCGTAATATACGCAACGTTAAGCAGCGGTGTGGGGAGCGTGCGTCAAAAACGGTGCTAATACGACGCGTCACTGCGATTCCGTAACGTCACCGTATTTTAAGCATTGGTGTTGTCGCTGCTTTATACCTTTTCCTTTTGAAGTCCTACGTTAGCAACTCATAAGTTCAAAACGTAAATTACATGTAGATTTTATCATTCTCGAAGCCTTTATTTCGGTTATCCACAGACCCATTCAATTATACAAAAAGCCCGCGTGTGTTTGTTCGAATTAGCTAAATGAGAGGCGCGGCCAATTACTCAGCCATAGTGTTATTCCCATAAGCAACTTGCCTCTCAATTCGTCGGCAAGCTAAAGCTGCGGTTTGTTAGATCAGTTTTATCTCTCTTCTGTTCGAAAAGTTTAATTTGAATGGGTAGATAGCCGGGCGGAAAATTGCGTTTTCTTCCCTAGGGTCGAAAGTTTTTTTTTTTGGCCTGGAGCCTGGAATTGCAGTCTAGACTTTAATTTAGGACCCACCGTAGGTTCAAAGTCAATCTAACATTCAACAACAATGAGGTTGAGTTTCCTCCAGAAGTTAAAAATGATTTGACATCTCTAATGACATTGACGACTTTGAGTCTATTTTTTTGAAATGGTCTCAAGTGAACGCTCCCGCTACGCCCTTGACCCTAAATCAGTCATGGCGGCGACACCTGCGGTGGTTGTAGTACTTAAATAATCTTTTTCTTTATACATATACTTTCATCGAAGCTTTTAATGCCTTTCCAATATTCAAACTGCAGATACATTAAGTAACTTCGAGTTAAAATTTTACATTTTCCGTGTAAAAATTGTGTCAGATTTTAATTTGAAGTTACCATGTCTACCTTCTGGGTAGTGATTCTCTGAACAACGACAGTCGGACGGACGGACGAGTGAATGTCCAAGCGGCGAGTATAAGTAGTCCCGTCAGTGCGAACAAAACACATTTTAGTGCGTGCATTTTCAATTTAGCAGCATGGTTTCTGCCGGTGGATCGAACGTATGAGGCTGATTAATTGAAAATGCACGCGCTAAAATGTGTTAACTCGCCGCTGCGATTTCGCCCGTCCGTTGTTTTTGAGAGAATAACTCCCCTGTTTGATCGGAAGAGAGAAAAACACTTCACCTATAACAATCACAAATGGAACCCACATCAACTGGCAAAACCCAAATTCCCAAATGCGTGTAATTTGGTAAAGCATATTTTCTACTTTAAAAGGCAAACGTATGGTTCGAAATTGAAGACAGGAAGTGTCGTCAGGGCCTTATGACACAAATAAGAACAAGTATAGTCTTCGTTGCAGCCATTATCCATGGATTTCATCGATATTCCATACGTCTAATTTGGTTAACAATCGATAAGCGATGATGGAATAATAAAAAATAGGTATCTAGGATAATTATGTATATAAGAACCCTGAAGAACCACTAGTTTTTTTATGCACTCATGTAAAAAAACTAGAATACACTTCACAAAACTTAAAATTCTACACGAACGGCAATTAAACCGAATTATAATATATAATTTTATAACTAACCCTTATTCCAACTTCACACTAACTTATAAGATAATCTCACTAACCCTAGTTAAGTTAACTGCACACTTTTAAATGGTTCTTTCCGCTTTAGAAGTAATATCGTCCATCCAGTCTACGTAACGGAGGGGCCGTGTAAATAGAACGGATTTATGAGCCAAGTTCTTGCAGTAGTGGAGTTAGTGACGCTGATTTAGATATGGTAGTAAAGATGTAAAGAGTAAAAAGTCTAGCTTTACTACCTCCCGCTCAGGGCACAAAACAAAGCGAGCGAGCTACTTTAGTTTTTACAATTTCGTAGTCAAACTTATAGTTTCGCTATGACCAGTCTGTTTGTCTAGTTGAGTTGTGTGCTTTAGTCATTTCCTTAAAAAACTATCAAAGCCATAAGGCTAAAATGCGGTTCACAGGCAGATTCTGTGCATAGGAACCAATAATGCCTGTTTTAAAAACGTCAGAACGTACAAAAAAGGGAAAGCAAATTAGTATATTATGCAATTAATGAATAAAGGGCGGATTTAAAGCGAGGGCCATAGATGACTCACGAGCAAGTGGATACTAACGACTGAATCACGACCGCAGGGGGTGATTCATGATGATTGAATCACGAGCGTAGCGAGTAGTGTTAGAATCCTGAGCGACGCGAGTGGTTCATGGCCCTTAATATAAATCCGTTTTATTCAAGAGTTGCATACTATACTTTATACCAAGACTACAAAAAAAGAAAAAAACAAAATGGCCCCATTATCATCATCATGTCTGCCGAAAGACGTCCACTGCTGGACATAGGCCTCCCCCAAGGCTCTCCACTCAGACCGGTCTTGTGCTTTTCGCATCCACTGCGTTCCCGCGATCTTCATGAGGTCGTCACTCCATCTTGTTGGAGGCCTACCTACAGCTCGTCTCCCGGTCCGCGGACGCCACTCAAGAACCTTCTGACCCCATCGGCCATCAGTCCTGCGAGCAATGTGCCCCGCCCACTGCCACTTAAGTTTAGCTATTCTTCGGGCTATGTCGGTTACCTTAGTTCTACTGCGGATATCATCATTTCTGATTCTATCACGCAGAGAAACCCCGAGCATAGCCCTCTCCATCCAAATGGCGCCAATTTACCTGCTAATGACAGCAAATAATACAAAACTTTGTTGTTTAATGCTAAACTCCTTGCCCGTAATCGTAACTATGATAAAATTTATAGTAATAATGTAAAGGAAATTCCTAGCGTAGTATTCCTATAGTAGTACGAGTAGGAATTCGTGATAGTAACAGTGGGAATGACTTTATTTGTTACGACACAGCTATTTGTCAATAATGTCAAAGATGGGAAATTTAAAGGTGAAATGAGATAGAAGCCTTTTATTATTTATTTTTCATATTTTTTTCCTTAAACACGTTATTGGGGACATATTATTATTATAACGTAAAAGTATAGGAAAATCCAAACCAATGAACAGAAGACTGAATCCTACAATCGTTTTGCTTATGTATTAGACGAACCTAATACTATTCCACAACCTACCACAGACACTTTCTTCAAATTACAACCTCAATAAAATATAGTAATAATAATTTAAAATGGCCTCTGCCATAGAAAAAATGTAGAGCGTCTACGACGCTACGGCGTAGCCAATTACGTAAATACATAGGGTGTGCGCCGACACCTTGCCGTGACGTGTGCTAAATAATACACTCGCACTACTTCAGCGAAATAAAGTAAATATTGTGAAACTAAAATAGATGAGTCATAGAGTGATCGATATAAACTAGGCATTATAACAATAGCAGGCGATCTAAATCAACCTTAATCGCAATTTATTGGGTAAATTGTATCCAGTCACGACAATGGAGTGCCGTATGATTTATATTTCGGAATCCAGGGACAGTCAATGAATCTTTATAGAAATAATATGCAATTATTATTATTAGGGGTGAAACTGACTGACTGATCGATCAACGCACAGCCAAAACCGATAGAGAATTTTCAATCGTCGCCTTAAACACAATTTTTAAAGATTCTAACTTCAAAACTGACGGACTTTTATTCAAATTTTCATCCCCTTTTTCCCGTTAGTTGATCTCTACACTGTGTAAGTTATATTCATTAGAATTTAGAATTTTATATATACTTTCAAATATTGTTCATATTTTTACAATTAATCGAAATTTGAAAACAATTTCGAGGAATAACATTTTAAAACCGTTCTGCTTTATTAAGTTTTTGAAATATTTATCAATTTCGGATATTTCGACAAAAGTATATTTAACCATAGTTTGACTTTCGTTTTCGGCTTGAAGCCCTTCTAGACCTGTATCTTACGGGTTAGTTCAAACCCACTTTAAATAGTACGTTTTAATACTCGATTACAATAACTTTTTATCATTAGACATCATTTAGATGCTGTAATTTGCTAGAAAATACCATCCCAAATTGAAAATAAATAAAGATATTTAAACAAAACACTCGGGTCAAATAAAAAATTTACGAAATTGGTCTCTTTAAATTGCCTATTCTTCCGAATTAGAATGTAAAAACGGTAAGTTTTTTTTTGATCTATCCTAAATAAGACCCCTTTATTATTTTTTTACATACCCCCAAAGTTTTTATAAATATTAATTGACTGGATTCCGCGGTTTTACAATTTGCCTTGCGGCTCTCCACTACGATTCTTAGCCACCAGTGATAAAGCTTATAGCAATTTAGAAGGCATTTAAAAGGCAATATGCGTGGATTTTAAATTCGCATTTCTCAATAATATATGAAAATACCGTGAAAGAGATCAACAGAGTTGTAGATATTACGAGAAACTAAGTGTATATGTTTTCAAGAAGATATTACTTGGAAAGATACAAATAAAAAATCCAAAAAAGAAAACCTAGCTTTTAACAACATATTCAAAAATCGAGAAAAATCGGACTTGCTTTAGTGGGTGAGAAACGTTATGCCCGGGAGCTAAATTTGTAACTATTGTTTTTAGGGTTCCGTAGTCAAACTACGAACCCTTATAGTATCTCCATGTCCGTCCGTCCATCCGCAGCCTAGTTCCAGGACTCTTAGTACTAGAAAGCTATAATTTGGCATGAATATACATATTAGTCATGCCAACAAAGTGGTAAAATAAAATTATGAAAAAATATATTTTTGTGTGCTTATTTCCTCTACACTTAACGTGGGGATGTATTTATTTTATCTTTTCCACCCCATAATAGTGGGGGGTGTCGTTGGATAGGTATTTCAAAAACATTACGGGTTTGCGAAACCAACTTTTTGATTAAGGGATTCGTTTATGAAATATTAAGCTTTAAAGCGCCAATTTTTGTTGGAGTCAAGTGTCGTCCCCCCAAAAATATCTTAAATGAAAGCGCGTATAACGAATTTAAAAGGAAAACTACTTATCACGACTAAGTAGACTTTATTATTTCCTGAGATATAGGCGACTAAAGTGTTTATACCTACTAAAAAATCATCTAAGACAGCACCAAATAACTTTAAATTGAAAATGGCATGGTCCGTGCTCTTGCCCGGTTTTTTTCGACAGCTTCGTGATCTATAGTCTATACTTTTAAACATTAAAAAATTTTTATACAAAACAACCACGTGATATAGTTCGTCAGCCAATAGAAGCAGTCAGTGTTCTGCTTCTATTGGCTGCCGTCAAAGTCGTCGTACGTCAAAGTTCGATAAAACAGTTTTGATTGGCTGTTTACATTTTTTTAAATACCTAAAAGTATAGACTATAAGCGTAGCCTCACAATCCTCGTAACACTTCGCTGAACATCACCCACGGCCCTGACTGTAGGCTCGTGAGCAGCCCGATTATTCAGCGGCCCTGGCAGGCGACGCGGCTGGCAGCGCGCCCCGCCGCGGCTGCCAGCGACTGCCCATTTGGCAGGCGGCGCGGGCGCCGGCTCGCCCCAATTATACTAAACAAAGATTTGGTTTAACTGTGTTGTTATATGGCTGGACTGTGCCTACTGGGAGTTACGAGTGTATGACTTCCACGTCGAGATTATATTTTGTTAGAAGTTTCGAAAATAGTTATGTTTTAGTAGCAGTAGTGTCGGTAGATCCAAAGACAACCTGCAGAAATAGGGTTTTGAGCTGGAACAGGGTGACACTTCTTGCGATTGCGGTGCTCTCCAAACACAGACCACTTACCCTATAGACTCCGCATACAAAGGCGCCCCCGTAAGCCATGCTTATGCTCACAGAACACTAATTGGTTGCCATGGTTCTATTGGCGCGCACCACGACGCGCACACTTGATTATTCGTTGACTTTGAACTAGCCAATCACGGTGCACTTTCCGCCCCCCGCGCCCCGCCATTTTGGCTTAATGAGATACTAGACAAACTGTTCCGAAGCGGAGTCTATAGGGTAAGTGGTCTGTGTCTCCAAAAAACTCAGCATATGATACAATGTCCGCGGTGCCCAACCACATGCACTCTTGAAGACCTAATAGGAGCCACTCCCCGAGGGATAGAGGTGGCAAAGCATTGGCAGTATAGAATACAGGAAAATTGATCCCTTCGCACGAGAAAGAAGAAGTAGCAGAGTTTCCATTCGCATTTTTTCCGCTACTTAGTTTTTTCACAGTCGTGTTTTTGCTCAGAAACGTTTTATCCTGTCTCG
Source organism: Acleris laterana (assembly GCA_963966035.1). NCBI lineage: Eukaryota > Metazoa > Arthropoda > Insecta > Lepidoptera > Tortricidae > Acleris > Acleris laterana. The sequence goes on from OZ014449.1 coordinate 17,413,365, forward strand.
TGTTTCCTCCATCCACAGAATTCAATTTATTAATGTCGACAGGGGGGTTATTATGACGTGGCTATGCCGTTTATTTTTCGGTGAGTGTAAAGGACGGAGCTATAGCAGCTATATAGCTTTGTCCTTTTCTCTCAGCGTAATCAGAACTGCATTGCTATGTGATAATAACCCCCTAGAGCTCCTTAGCTGTTTCTGGGTAGTTTGGCCCTTGGGGCCAGTACCCTTACCACGAGTTACAATTACGTTACTCGTTAGCGAGTCGAATGCTCTGTCCCTCGCAGTCCTCGCGGTATTCTTATAGAGTGCGAGGGACAGAGCATTCGACTCGCTAACGAGTAACGTAATTGTAACTCGTGGTAAGGGTACTGGTTTGAACTAATACAACCTAAACTAACCTACCTAGGTACTTATTTCAACCTAATACAATAATTTGCGATTTGGCAAAATAAGGATCGGAAAAAATGGCACTGAAAAGAATAAGATCAAAATAAATAGAAAAGTTGCGTCAAAGAAAAAAATAGTAGTTTATGAAATTCTTGCATAATGAGAGTGTTTTAATACCTAGTTATGTGCAGTTTCATACACTACTTGATCTACTCTCATACATTACAACAAAACGTATTCAATAAATGGCGCCAAAACCTAGCACATCACCACGCATGCGTTAAAGCGGGCGCTGTCATAGACAAGTAAAAAATTGGAATTAAAACTTTTTGTAATGCTGTAAAAATGCCGCATGTGCGTTCCATTATAAAAAAAAATTGATATGGAACCTCGTTGGTGACATTAACGTTTTGGATTAACTTGTATCGTAATGTAAAAAAAATACCTTATGACATTATTTTGTTAGAGAAATAAAGTGTTTTTTTAAATTCGGTATTGTGTTTATAAAGTTTGCCAATGTAAATTCGTTTTGAAGTTTATAATTCGAACTTTACGATATGAGAGTAGATAAAATTTATTTAAATTTTCCTTCTTATTCTCCTTCGTTTTAACTAATAAACTTGTCTTACTCCCGAAACATTAAGTTCCTAGCTTTCTAGTAATTATGTAATATATCGATTTGTCCTAAGCAAACAGCGAACAAAGGAGCCCGTGTAATTGGGGCAGGGCTGTACAACGGGAGCCGGCCATTGTAACGATCGCATTATTAGAGTATAATAGCCAACAGTTTAGTGCCTTGTCGCTTTTAGGGCAGCTCTAACATCTTGTTAAAACGATAAGATGCAAATGGATTTGTTGCTTTGTATTGATTTGTCTATAAGCGAGAAATGCCGATGTGTCTATTTAATATCATGTATCATCATTGCCATATATGAATTGTCACAATGATTCACGCATTCACTGGCACCGACGCGTATATGCGTTCACTGTCATACAAGTTTGTTCCTAGGCCAAGTTCCTAGGTACTATCAGCCCAATGGAACCCTGACCCACCATACAACGGTGTCACAGTGACATTATAAAACATTTTGTCTGACACTTCTTATGACTTGAATCATAACGTCTCTGTGACACAGTTCTATGGTGGGTCAAGGTTCCAATGGTCTGATAGTAAATTCGTTAAAGTGACAGGGTACTAAAATGTATAAATATTTATGAACTCAACTTTACCATAGAAAACAATACAAGCAACAAATTCTGACCCAGGGGACACGCAGCTTTAAAGGAAGATGGCGGAATGGAATCGTGCAGGTCTTGCGCACACCAGAAGTAGAATAAGCACAAGAGGGCGACGGTAACCTATCGATGTTTCGAAAAACTTTTGTCCGCTGTGTCGTTTGTCCGAAATTTTCATTTGACTGATAATCATTTTTCTCTGAACATAAAATTTTTTCGAAATATTTAAAGAGTATACCTACAGAACAGGTTAGGTTAGGAAAATTTCGGGCAAACGAAGTTTTTCGAAGTTTTTCGAACTTAAGATACCTGACCTTTATACTGGTTTCTTTATTTCAAATTTCAAAAGCCAAAACTTTCAAGAACTTTAAATTTGAATTTATAAAATAAAATAAATGATTTAAAAAACAAAAACCGCCTTATGAATCGGATAGGTAAGTATAAGTCAGTCAAACTGAAATCGACTTTTGTTTAAAAATATTGTGAGTCACCGACTTCAGTTTGACTGATCTACCGTTTTAAAAAAGTTATTTTTTGCGATATTGAAGGCGATTTTATAAAAAAAAAAATTATATACCTTTTTAATGATCGTAATAAACTGTTATGTACTTAGTTCTACTTCCTAGTTCATATGAAGCTTTAAGACATTTCACGTTCGCCGCAAGCAACGCCGCGGGAAAGTCATAGTCATATTTAACAAAATAAATGTTTCGACTACAAAATTGGTTTTTCCATACTTGGTGAAAAACAAACGCGGGGTTCTCTTAGTATGGAGAAAGTAACTGCGCGTTTACTCAAAAAGTTGTACCTAAGGGAAAAAAAATGGCATGTAGCTTTAAAACTTCCTTAATTCATAGTGATTCAAATCATGCAAGAAAACAGTTTTTTTTAAATTAATACTTGAATTAAGGGGTTTCTCGTATCACGGAAATAAGGAAAAATTACAAAAATTCCTATTAAAATGATCAATATCTCGGAAACCGTGAAACTTAGCATAATAGTAAATGTGGTCTAAAATGTTCAGAATGACCCTTACTATCATCCCGTAAAACGCCAACACCCCAATGCCATACACCCTGTATACGGGTTGACTTGAGAACCCCCTCCTTTTTTTGAAGTCGGTTGAAAATTTACGCGTAACCGACCGAGTGTTTTAGCAAACAACGACAATTACTTTAAAGTACTCGGTACAAGCAAAATATAAATTTATACAATTTCTTGAAGAAAATGTTGCCCAATGTTAGGTATTTCATTTTCATGTTTTACTGTGTAGTCGCGGCTCCTCTCGCATCCCGAAAACTTTCTTATTTTAACATGCATTGCTTGCTACCTTTTTGAAGCGGGTACGAGCTATGTATGTAGCAGCATTGTATACTGAAGTTAAGGGTGGAGTGGGGTAATATTGTAACCCGAGGGCCCAGGGGAGCGAGGGGAGTGGGGAAAGCTTTCCAAAGCAAGTATCAACGCGGCGCAAGGCACAGGGACAAGACTTGAGAGGTATGAATACTCGTTGGGACCATAGTCCTTAATTCTGCGTTTCAGAAAGCGTGGAATTTATTTGTAGCAATTCTGTAAGAAGCTGAACCGTTAGAAATAATTCCAATAAATGTTTATGAATAGGATAATGAATTCGTTACTACCAAATGCAGTTGAAATGCGCTCTTTGCGTAGTATGTGTGGTGTGAAACTGATTGATAGAGTAAGGAATGAAAAAGTCAATGAGAGAAATGTGGAATAAAAGATGTGTTCGCAGCTAGCGGTCCCGCCGGCTTCAAATCCCGGTAAGCCAGATATTTGTGTCATGAGTGCGATTATTTGTTCCTGAGTATTAGATTGTTTCTATGTATTTAAGTATGTATTTCTCTAAGTAAGTTTATTCTCCATATTACAAGCCTAGAACACCTAAGGGGCTAGGTTTTGTGTGAGATAGGCCCCTAATATTTATTTATTTTATTTATCTATCTATCAGGCGTGATTTAATCTGGGTTTTTATTTATCAATCATTCACAAACATACAGTCCGCGCGCGCAATCTGTGTGCAGTCGGGGCCTGAGGTGAAGGGAGCCACGCCTCTCCTCTCCCGCTTGCAGTGTCACTAAATTGTATAGCGCCGTCCCATACTAACACATTCCTAAGCTCGGCACTCTTATCAGAGTGTGTGAGTGAATGATTATTATCAACGTTTCAACTTTCCCGTGGCTATGGTCGCGACACGTATGGGTGCGCCAAAGTTCATATAAAATTGCAAATTAGATTATTGGAACTCCGAAAATGTATCTCATACAATTTTACAACCTAATGATCACTCTTCATAAGCGTCATATATTTTTTTAATACTAATGATCAGAGCTGATAATCATCTGAACTTATAACGCCAATATTCATAGAACCGTACACTTTTCAGAATTTCTTAAATATCTTACGTGTAGAAAAATTAGGTTAGGTTAGGTTAGATTTATAAAAATCAAAAAAGAGTAACAGTTTTTTGAATTTTTTTATTATGAATTGCGATACTTATGACTTAAAAAAGTATGAGCAAAATTTTTCGGAGTAATGTTGAGTATAGTCACGAATCGTTATTTATTTGTATAAAAAATCGAAAGACTAATTTTACTTATATGAGCCAATATGGACCCGTCGCGTATAAATCGCACCACTCGCATCGAATAGTCTCCATCGGGCTATTGACGGAATATTATTAAATTTGAAGCGACCATTAAAAAGTTGCTCAGCGCCCGGCCCGAACTCCAAACCGACTTTGATGGGTAACTCCGAGGTAAATGTTTACATGTTTAATACACTGGCGAGCAAAAATAAAGGGCCGTTTTGAAAGGAAATCCTGTGCAAAATATGACGCTGTTTTGTGGTTAGGTTTGTATAGTACAGTCGAGTTCATAAATAAGAATACACTTTAGTAAACAGACTGCTTTTTTGCGATCATAAGAAAGAGATGTGCCTCGCTTCTCCGTCGCAGTCTCTGCAGCTCCAACAGAATCCTGAGCGTGTTGGCGCAGCGCGCTGGGACGCACCGCTGCTGCAGCGCTACGTGCAGCTGCACGCGCCTGTAGTCGCTGCACCCCGTCGCTTTTAATATTTTTATGTATTACTAAAACTAAAATAAGTTTGTTACTAACACTATGGATTTTTAGTCCGAAATAAAAAAATTGAATAAGAATTTGAATTTAGTGCCTAGCACTGTTTAGATTTAATCAAAATTAAAAAAATGCAAAATGCTTTATCATAATTAGCTAATTAGCTAGCTAGTGCAACAAAAGGTTTGATAATCATGTTTAGGGGGCCCCCCGTGCTTAGAGGCCCCGGGGCACTGCCCCGCCTAACCCTTAGGTAGCTACCCCACTGAAAAGCCATGTTACAATCATTAACCAACTGACATGGCGTATCTACAGAAAAATGACTCAAAAAATACTACTGAAAAATTCGGTGTAAAACAGTGCTAACTTGAAATGGGTCACTTTGTTTTCGATAATTATAAAAAAATTAAGATTACTTTCGGAAGCAAAACGATTCAGTCACTAATTTGGGCATCAAAATGACGTGCTACCGGTCTAGTATTATAACCTTCGCAACACTAAAAAAAGCGTTACTGTAACAACGGAGGATTGGTAGTGAAAGAGACCCATAATACCGATGGGTCTTATTCTAATACAGAAGAGTCTCATTTCGGTTAACCACAAAGGGTCGTTTCACATTAAAAGTTAGTTTTGTCCAAAATTCGTTTTAGGTCATTTTCGTTCTAAAGGTGCGACTTATCTTAATTAACAGAAAATCGAAAAATGTAGGGTTTATTTCTTAAAATTTATTTAAAAAAAAAAGTTGTACTGAACCTAATTCTATAAGCATACACTACCACCCTACCCAGCTTCAACAAATCAGTATCAACAAATCAGTCCCAAAACCTCTCTATCGTATCCACATTCCACATCAATCTACCACCTAAGCACTTATGCGTTATGGATTAGTATACCCTTCGTGTTTGTGATACAAATTTGAAGCTATATCGAGCCGTTGGCCCCGAACGTGTAAAGTCAAGAGAGATGTCACAGCGCAGGCGCGGGAGGAAGGCGATAATAAAATAAGGAGCTTCCGCCCCCTGCCGACCGAGCAAACTTCGAGAATCTATGCATTTTAATATTTCCCACCGAGCTAGCATAGAGGTTTATACTTGGTTGAAGTCTTTGGAAAGTTACAACCTCGATACGATCAAACTGGGCCACTATTTCAAGTGGTAATTAAAAAGCATGTATTATGTAACTAGTGCATAATTAAGCTTTTTAAAGTACGAATATCGATATCTATGTTAGAGCGCGAGTTTGCGAGCGCTCTAATGACAGTCACAAATATGTACAGTCAAGGGAATTGATTCATAGACCATTTTGGACTATGTCAAAGTGACACTGCAAATAAAATCGTAAGTACTCTTACGTTTCGATTGATTACGTCACTATAACATAGTCTAAAATGGTCTAGGAATCAATTTCCTATACTGTACCTTAACATCTAATTATGTACCGTTATATATACCAGATTTTTTCACAACCTTAAAAATAAAACTACAAAGCTTATCTTTATTAGTTTAGTTCTTACAGGTGGTTTCTAAATTGACAGCGACCAGTAGACCACAGAGAAAAACAATGGCGTCATTATACCATACAGCCTAGTTGATTTATATTATTTTTAATCGTTTCTGTGTGATTATTAAACATATTTCTTTGGTTAATTTTATTAATTTAATATTATAATTTGGTGATTTTGGCGTATTTATTATTTTTAATACCTCGACCAAACGCTATCGGTGTTGTACCGCCGTAGTATCCTTAAGTAGTCTGTGGTGCCGTCACCAACCATTGCCATTTGTAATTATTATTGTTAATACGCTGGTAAACATCTTAGCCTATTTGTGCAAGATGTGATTACCGAATAGGGTAAGTAATGTTTTTGGAAGAGATGTAGATTTTTTTTTCGATAGTCGTCATCCTAAAGGTCAAGGAACTGCGGCAATTTTATTCTGATTTCCCCTAATATTTTAGAAATATTTTTTTAGTTATAAAGTTGACATTTGTAAACTTTAATGACCGACAAGCTTGTTGCCTTCGTACATAATGAAAAAGAAAGAAAATCTGTCACTTCTATATCTGTCATCGTCAAGTCAAATCAAAGTAAAAAATACTTTCCGCCCAAGGGCTGAAAACGCAATTTATCCAACCGGTTATCTACCCATTCAAATTAAACTTTCCGAACAGGGGAGATAAAAAATAATAAAATTGCAACATTACAAATAAGGATGCCGTCTTTCCACACTTCCAGTTGTAACCAGCCAGTAAGCGATAAAGTAATCGAATAAAATGTAACACGATCATTACCATCGATAAATAATCGAGAAGCTAATATGCGGCAGGTAACTGAACACAAGACTAGTTATTCGAGCTACTAGTGCAATAGCGATTTTAAGTATTTCGGGTTCGTGTAGATTTGGTATGACTCGTGAAATTATGAAAGTGAGTAAGAGAAGTTCTAATAGCCTTTTAAAGGCAATTGCACTGTAGACCCCTGTACAAAGAAAACGGGTGGAAATAATTATTTTGAGTAGTTTTTAGATATAGGGTCAGGAAATAGAATGCATAATTAGTTACTCATCTTGTCGGTGGAGTAATTTTCATTTTACCTCTTTTTAAAATCTTTTCCTATTCCTTTACTTTTATCTGTCATTTATTTATTATAGTCACGAACACTAATAAGGAAAAGTGGGAAAGAGGGAGAGGGAGAGGCATTAGTCGGTCCAGGGTAGTTATTCTCTCAAAAACAATGGACGGGCGGACGAACGAGCGAAATCGCAGCGGCGAGTTTAGGTAGTCCCGTCAGAGCGAACAAAACACATTTTACCGCGTGCATTTTCAATTAAGCAGCCTTATACGTTCGATCCATCGGCAGAAACCAAGCTGCTAAATTGAAAATGCACGCGCTAAAATATGTTTTGTTCGCACTGACGGGACTACTTAAACTCGCCGCTTGGACATTCACTCGTCCGTCCGTCCGACCGTAGTTGTTGAGAGAATCACTACCCAGAGATTGCATCTTACGAACAAACTCACACACTTGCATATCATTTTACCTCCTTTCCATAGAATACAAATCAGTAATTGTACTCTTTACTTGAACACTTAAACAAGTTTTCTTCTCGAAAATTATATTTAATAACAGGCGGTCTTACCGTTAAATAGCGATCTCTTCCAGACAAATTTCGAAAGATCACATAACGTAATACTGACAACATTAGTGTAGATAGATATACTTCTTAAGTATATGTACTTATACCTCTAAATAAAAATGGCGCAGCCAAGTTAAAGTCGGAACAGAAGAAAAAGTTCACAATTTTAAGCAATTCAATAAACGTTGCCGAATCGAAACGCAGCCTGCCAACATAAAAGGATACTGCCTCTTGAAATATTCATTACGTTTATTCAAATACTGTCTTTTATTATATTCAATGTCGTATTTAGCAAGCTGGTCACGCGTACTGCCAAATAACATTACGAGAAAACGAAAACTTACTTCATTTGACGTACGTTACTGCCTGCCACAAAAAATGGTACAAGAAATCCTTCTCTAACACCGCAATGTAAATACGCAGATCTGAGGCATACTGTTCTGTTATTCTTTTACGCAATATCCAATATGTTTTGACCTGAAGTTTCATAGTTGACATTTGAAATTGGAGATCATGTTACATTGGTTAGTGGTCGTCTGAAACCAACATGCATGATATACGATTTCAAATAGTTGCCAAGAGACAAGAGTTCTGGAGATTGTGGTAGTGACCGTTTGGAATGTCTGTGTATAAAGCTAGGAATTCCAATATGGGATTTCTTGCAGCGCTGAATTGTTCAGCCTGTAGATATTAAACCGCGGTATTGCGTGGTCAATAGTAACTTTCTTTTGAAACGGAAAATATGTTAGTTAGGGAGCACTAACTCATGTATAGGGTTCCGTACCCAGTGGGTGCCGAACACTATACCGGGACCATACTACTAAGATTCAGATTCCTCATTTGTATTAAATTATGATAACGGTCTGAAAAACATAAACAGGGTGTAATTTTTATGTTCGTTCAAATGATTGCAATTTTGATCCTTGATGTTTTTCATTTTATGTTATTTTGTGTTAAGTGTGTCACTTTCCGTCTCTTCACCAAGCGGTTCCAACGGGAGACCAGTGCTGGCTTTACGGCTAGCGAATGCTGAGTTGGGACCGTTTCGCAACTTTTTCTCTGTCTTATACCGTTTGTGCCCAAATAAACATTAAACATTAAACATTATTTTTTGAATCTATGTACCTAATGTGGTTTTGTATTGTTGCGAATAATTGTCTCTTTATCTTTATGTTTAAAAATAACATAATCCAACATATTTAACCGTTGTGTCAACAATTCAACATGCATTCAAAATCATTGCGAGAAGCCTGCGTTTTAGTATCCAATGAACTCGAAAAAATGTAACTAATATTTTTTTAAGGAACGTAAACTCCGTTGTTCGGAGCATAGAAGTAACTATTATCTACCAAATAATTATTAAGAAGGCTGCCAAAGTCACATGACTGCCTTTTAAATAAATTTTCTTCAAATGCGGCTTTTTAGGGTTCCGTAGTCAAACTAGGAACCCTTATAGTTTCGCCATGTCCTTCCGTCCGTCCGTCCGTCCGTCGGTCCGTCCGTCCGTCCCCAGTCTAGCTCAGAGACTCATAGTACTAGAAAGCTGTAATTTGGCATGAATGTACATATTAGTCACGCCAACAAAGTGGTAAAATAAAATTTTGAAAAATATTTTTTTTGAATGCACCTCCCCTACACGTAACGTGGGGATGTCTTTTTTTTTTCTTGCCTACCCCATAGTGTGGGGTGTCGTTGGATAGGTCTTTCAAAAATATTGGGTTTATGAAAATAATTTTTCGATTAAGGGATCCGTTTATGAAATATTAAGCTTTAAAGCGCTATTTTTTGTTAGAGTCAAGTGTCCCCCCCCCCCTACAGCCAAAACTACAAATACTAAAAATCTGAAAAATGTCTTCAACGAAAGCGCATATAACGAATTTTAAAGGAAAACTATCACGGCTAAGTAGACATGATTAGTTCCTGAGATACAGGCGACTAAAGTGTTTATACCTATCAAAATCGCCTATGATAACTTTGATAGAAAAATTGTTAACGGGGGGGGGGGGGCCTGCACGCGCGGGGGGAGTCGAACTGTCCATGTAACAAATCGAGCGACAGCCGCGCTCATAAGCGCGAGCGCCTAGATGCTGTTCGGACGTGCCCCGAAATGCTACCTACAAGTTTGCGATTTGCGATCTGAAAGTTTACAAATATTCGATTAGATTATTGATTTGAGTCGAGTATCGTTTGCAAAACTTAAAATTCTATTTACTGGCCCTTGTTTTTTTTCAATTTCTATTAATTACTTTATAAAAGATTAAACTTTTATTGTAATTTAAAGTCGGTTTGAAGCAGTTTAGATACCTAACTACCTACATAGGTAGGTATACTGATCTCACACTTAAAAGCTTGGCTCTTGTTTGACATATTATATACGAATTTATAAGAAAAAGAATCATTACTTAGTAGACTTAATTAGTTCCTGAGATACAGGCGACTAACGGGTTTATACCTACTAAAAATCATCTAAGACAGCCCCAAATAACTTTAAATAGAAAATTGGTTCATACATGTTGATTTTTGAGATAGTTTTTTGTGTTTGTCGTTACGGCTTCGGAACCCTACACTGAGCATGGTCCGACATGCTCTTGCCCGGTTTTATTTATACTGATTTCAATACGAAAATTTTATAAACAAACAAAAGATACATTAATACACGGCAGAAGTGAATGTTTTAGTCCACACTAGTGGCGAATTACCTATACGCAGGTGTATAGTTCAAGTTATGAATTTATAATCTAATAGATATTTTTTTTAACTTGACTAAGTAAATATACACGACCGACTGCTATGGAGGCATTTTAAGATACATTAAATAAATGAGTATGAATATGAATAAGAGTTTAGATTTATGGCAAATGACGACTCCATACCTTGCTATTAGTCTTACCGTGCGACAAAAACTCCGATGCCTAGTCATTACAAACAAAAATAAACAAAATAGAATTGAAATTGCTTTGGTTATTGAATTTGAGATAAAGATTATTGTCTTGGCTTATACAATTAAGTCGTAATGTAACCTACCCAGAGTAACATTATGCAGCCATTGCGAAATAACATAGTATAAGTAAATTCGTGACTATAAGTAATGTTTAGTTCACTTTCCTCTCAGTCAAAGTGTAAAGAAGAATGTTAGAAGGCACAGTTTTATAAGGATGTAGCGCGCATGCTTCTATATTAACATGAATCCTGACTGTATGTCCTTATATCCAACCTCGTAACATTTTTGGAAAATGTTTTTTTTTCAGTCTATGATCTCATAGCCTAGTATGAAAAACAATGTTCAATCATAATCCAAGAGTTATAAATTTCTAAAAACAGCTTATTTTGTACTGACTGACTGACACATCAAAACCTGAAAGGTACCTCTCGATGACCTAGAGCATTAAATATAGAATATAGAATACTACAAATATTTCCACTCTTGCTCAGAAAATAGTAGAATTATTATACCTTATTAAAATGTGTGAAAAATGTAATATATAAATTTTAATTAATATTGTGACATGTCATGTTTTATTTTCTACAGAAATATATTAAGAAGTTTCATATAAAATATATCGAGTACAAACCAAAAGTAGCTTATTGCTAGCCATCAAACCAATTCATTGCCATTGCATTTTGATCCCTAAATTGGCAGTTTTCTATGGCGTGTGTTGATAATATCATACCGGGTGTCCCGCGGCTATGCCACATAAAGGGAAAGTACCTTAAATATGGTCTGTAGGAGACTTTACTATTTTGAAACTTTATTTTGTTTTTAAAATTAAATAATATTGCATTCAAAGATTTAAGAAAAAATCTTCAGTTTTTGCATGTATTTTATACTATACTAATAAATTTTCTAGTTACTTGAATGTAAAATTTTACATTGTTTCTTTTTTCTTAGATACAATGTTACTTGGAGGGAATTTTTTATCTTTTTTTTCATATTTGGTCTGTTCGATTCCCAGACAAGGCAAGCAGTTTTCCAAAAATCTTTGAATGCACTCTTACTAACTTTTTAAAATAAAATAATGTCTTCATAAAGCAAAATCCTCTATCTACAATACTTAAGGCACTTCCCCTTCATGTTGCATAGCCGTGGTACGCCCTGTATAGTAATATAATATATGATGACTATTTAAGAAAACTGCCGGTCTGTAGTACTGCCGTCCTAAGCAAAAACGCAGTAACTAAGCTAAACCTCCTGTAGTAACATCAACCTTATCATTAACGATATAGAATTGAATCTGCTTTGGTGATTGAATTTAAGATACTGCTCATTGGCTTGGGAGGGCAGAGTAGTTGACCGTCTGTAGTTAAAGTAGATATTATCACCATGACTTAAGAGCTCTTCTCAGCGGCGTTGCCGACATTCCTTTTTTCTTTCCTTGGTCTATTGAAAAAGGGTACAAGTCGACTTAACTCGTAATAAAAAAGAGTATATAATATACTAGACTTGAACCCTTTTTCACTTGATATTCAGAAAACTTTAAGTCCGCCATAATTTATAATTCTGCTGTTCAAAAGAATAAGTAAGAAGCTTATAAGTATACGCGTAGGGTGACGGCACTAATCAAGGACACTTTTAGCTGACGGGCACCAGTAATTCACTCTTTTAATTCAAATTTCATACGGTCCTAAATTGATTGATGTAAAACAAATGAATAACCCCTATCTTCTGTGTCCGTTACTGGTACCGTTACCCTACCACGAACTGTCATTTTTTTTTACCACCGCGGTCAAAAAAGAAACTATATAAAATAAATATGCCATTTCAATTTTTGACGTAATAAAATCACTGCGATATTTTCATGTCTTTCGGGTATTCTTTGGTCGGCAGAATTTTTTCATTTGCAATAAGAGTGCCACACGGGCTTTGAAATAT